>CAOJBI010538226.1:0-13582 GCA_948277035.1 Euphorbia corollata
ATTGAGATATTGCAGGCCTAATTTTCTAATTCCTGTTGATTTCTCCAACCATTTCATCACTGCAACATAGTTATCACGGCTCAAAGAGAGCCCCCATACTGTTCGGAGCTTGCTTGGAAAAGACAACTCTGATCCACTGGGTATATGCAAATTACTCCAATTCAGGTACAAATGATTTACATGATCCAGCTTGAAAACTGAAACGGGCAAACTAGTTATGAAAGTGTGCTTCACATCTAACGTCTTTAGCCAGCTAAGCTCGCCAACTGATTCTGAAAGCCAGGTCAGAGCAGTTGATCTCAATCCAAGATATTTCAGGAAAGGAAAAACCTCTCCCATTGCTTCTGGAAGCGTCGGTTTGTAGACATTTTCAAGGTCAAGTACTTTCAGTAATGTAAAGTAGCTGCCTTTCTTATTCCTCTTTAAAAACATATCCAGTTCTTTGGTGATTGGCGTACCTCGCTTTCGAGTATTGAAAGAGATGTAAGTACGTAAATGCTCTACATAATTGTCCAAAGGGGGATAGTTCTTGATACCATGGCGTGCAACTAGTCGTCGAACTACAACTTTGGGAAGTTGAGCTGAAGGAGTATTTGATGATAATGAACTGGGAAGGATATGGAAAAATCCAATATCTTTAGCTTTCTGAGAAAATATTTCATGTAGTGTATTTGGTAGACGACATGTTTTGGGTCTTCCATCTGACCTCCACACTGCAATTTCAATCAGGTTTCTGCTAACTAATTCTTGAAAACATTTTTCTGCTTCATCATCAGGATCTTCGAGCAGAAATCCTTCAGCTTCACATAGACGATACAATCTTCTTACGGGGATTTCAAAACCTCTTGGGAAGATTCCCATGTATAGAAAACATTGCTTTAGAGAGTATGAGAGGCGTTGGTAGCACAAGGATGACAAAAGATCTAGCACATTCTCATTGCTAGCAGACACTTGCTGCTGATCAAAATCGTAAAAATCTGATTTTCCAATTGAATACAGACTGCCAATTAAGCTAAGTGCGAGGGGTATGCCTTTACATAACTTGAAGGTTTGATCCTTCATTGAACTATCAGCATCTGGGATTTTCTTTGAGAACAGTGCCCAGCTATTTTCATTATTTAATGGGGATAGCTCTATGCAATCAGATTCGGCCATGCTCACGCGACTGGTAATGATAACCTTTACAGGTGTGTTCAACGCATCATGAAACAACTTAAAAAATTTCAACAGTCCGGCTTGGATAATTTCCAAAACAGCGAGACTTCGAACATCATCTATGACCACAAATAAACCATTAAAATCACCCCCTCTTACTTTATTTTCCAGCAAATGTAAAATTCCTGATTCCAGAATTGGCTCCTCTGCATTGGCAGTGACTTGCTTCAGAATTTCGGCCATGATATCTTTGAATTTATAAATTTCTGAAGCACAAACCCAAGACCGTTTAAGTCGGAATTGCCTTTTAACATTTAGACTGTTAAATACAATCTTGGCCAGAGTTGTCTTACCAAATCCTGCTCCACCTGCTAGTATGATCGACCGGTGTTTTAGATCAGACAAAAACAGTTTCAAATGTTTCCTTTGCTCAGGATCAAGAAAATCAACAGCATCCTCTTGCAGACAAGAACCCGAAATTCTTTCCCAGCACTGCTGAACACTCTTTTGGTAGATGGATTCTGCAGCAATATCTGTAATACGAGCAGCGCTTTCTCTTTCTCTGGTCCTGAGCTGGGCAGTGAAGGTCTTCATTTGATCAAGAAAGACGAGATGGTGTGTTCCTTTAGACTTGGAAGTGCACATATCCCTGCATCTCCATGTCCTTCTGATTGGAATATCTTTCTCCAATTTGATTCTTGCAATGAAGGTATCAATAGCATCCTCTGCAAAGTACAGAGTGCTCAGTAGATCACCCATCCAACAATCATCCATTGGAGCATCGGTCGATTGGTTGTTGCGTGCAAATATTGAATCCAGAAGATTGATTGCAGTTGTGATTAAGTTGGAGTCAATATTAGCAATTTCATTATGAAGGAGATTTTGAAGTTTCCTTATCAAAAGCTGGACAAGAATTAGAGATTCCATCTTCACAAAGAAAATGAGAAGCTCACGCAGATGAAGAGGTTTTTTTGAATTTGTTCTTTTGAAATCATACAATTTATGATTGCTTAATTTGGTTGCTTTGATCATTTTCTTAATTTGCATTGTATCCTTGATTTAATTTTTCTTTTCTTTTTCCATTTGGTAATTATGTTATTCTTTTCTTCCCTTTAATCCAGCATATATAGTTAATTTTTTAAATTAAAATTATATATGCATTTCTGATTAACTAATTATTGAATTGACTCCTTATTCTTTGCTTCGTTTTTCCTTGCACATATACTTTTTTGAATTATCCTACACTTTCATGAGATATTTAGCTTAAGTTTTCCTTCAAGTTTGCGCGTAAGGATCAAAGTACACTTGGAGTTTTAGGACTGGATACAACCAATATTCCCAGCTTATATTCATTCCAAATGTAGTTATTTTCTCGTTTTTCTTGTATTGAATTATTCTCTCTTATCTCCACCACGTATATACTACTTAATTTTGATTATTTTCAATGTGAGATTTCCAACGTATCCAACCACTATAAAGCTGTGATATCATAAGATTAATTCATGACTAGTGACTTTTATACATTTGAAATTCCTTCATTGATTGGACTTTGGAGTTACATTGAACTTTTCTCAGTGGATATTGGTTCGGAATAAATGAATGTAGGGCATGGCATATTAGAATTTTTTAGTGTTGGTTTGTGAATCTATTGAGGCAAAATATGTTTTGCAAGGAAATCAATATGGCTGTTATTTTGTTTTTATTTACTTCTCAATAAACGTACAAATTCTTTGTTCTCATGAAATGCAGTAAGGATCATTACAAAGATCTTTTTAAACTTCAAATTTTTTGTTTTGTTTCTTCTTAGGGACTTGACGTTTTCTGGACTTGTGAGAATCTGATCAAATGCAGACATGAATGGTACAATGCAAAAGAATGTGTATGTGCATGTCAGTTGTTGCCATAAGTCAATTGTTCTATATTTCTGAAGACCAGTTCTTTAAAGCTAGTTTTATAATGCTCCATTCTTCAGTTTCTTACTCATCTGAGATTGCCTGAGCTACAACATTCATCATCACTGCTTCAGCATAATTGCGTCTACCTTATTTTCCAAGCTCTTCTCATTTTACTTCTCAACCAAGTTTTTCTCAATTTGGTTGTTCGCCGTTCATGGCAATTCTGCTTGATGGTTTTAAATTTATGTGCAAATCGTGATATTAAGTTTTTCAATTAAGAAGTATCTTTCATGTTTTTCTCTCTATTGCTTCTATTGTTATGATCCATATAATGGGATATCATAAATGCCATGTGTAGCATGTTTGGTTCAACTTCTGCCATGTGTACATATCATATATAATCCATGTTTGCTGATTAACTAATTATTGCTACTTGACTACTTATTCTAATGTATACATTTTTTGAATTATTCTTCACTTTCATAGGATAACTAGCTTAAGTTTTCTTTCTAATTTGCCTGCAAGGATCAAAGTACACTATGAGATTTAAGACTGAATAGTGAATACCACCATTAGTCCTAGATTATTTTCATTCCGAATGTAGTTTTTTACGTCTTTTCTTGTTTTGACAATAGTAGTCAAAAGCAAGTGCTTATGCACTTCAACCGTAAAAGCGAACGAAGTGCACCCTCTGCGCTTCGGTTGAACACAAAGCGTAGGGGCTTCGGTTGAACACAAAGCGTAGGGGCGCAAAAAAAGAGAGCACAAAAGCGCCAAAAAGTGCACGCTTTTAAAAAAGAAAAGCACACAGGGTTAGAATTTTATGATTTTTGGATTTTGATGACTTGTTTTTTTTTTTTTAATTAATACATACTTGGCCCCTTAAACTTGACACTTTTTACCACTTACCCCCTCAAATTTGAAAAGTCTCTACCAACCCCCTAAACTTGGAAAAAATGCACTCACTAGCCCCCTCAATGTCACATGTCATGTTATAATTGGAGAGAGAAAATTAAATATTTGACATACTTGAAAAGTTAACCCAATCACAATGTGACACGTGGCATCAAAGGGGTTGGCGAGTGCATTTTTGTCAAGTTTAGGGTGCTGACAGAGACTTTTCAAAGTTGAGGGAGGTAAGTGATGAAAGGTGTCAAGTTTAGGAGGTTAAGTATGTATTTAGCTTTTTTATTGTTGTGGTCTATTATGACATGTAATATTTTAATGGGCTATATGCCTATATTTTATAAATTTTCTAAATCTACAATCCAAAACCCATCCAAATGTTTCCTTTCCTCAGGATTAAGCAGCATTCGAAATCATTTCATTTGATCGAGAAAAACGAAATGGTGTGTTTCTTTAGACTTGGAAGTGCACATATCCTTCCATCTCCATGTCCTTCTGATTGCAATATCTTTCTCCAATTTGATTCTTGCAATGAAGGTATCAATAGCATCCTCTGCAAAGTACAGAGTTCTCAGAAGATCACCCATCCAACTATCACTTGTCCAAACATCAGTTGATTGGTTAAGAAAAGCCTCCAATGTTTCTAGAAGATTGATTGCATTTGTGATTAAGTGGGAGTCCATATAGGGAATATCATCACTTTGCAGTTTCTTTATCAAAAGCTGGACAAGAATTAGAGATTGCATAGCTTCACGAAACAAATGAGAAGCTCAGGGTTTCTTTTAACTTGTTCTTTAGAAATTATGCTATTAATTAATAATTGCATTCACTTGCTTAATTTGCATTTCATTTTTCTTTTTCTTTATCAATTTAGCAAATAATATTATTTTCTCCCATTTTTCTCTAGCATATATACTTTATGCATTGCTGATTACATTTTATAATTTCCCTCTAAGAATACATTCTGTTTATGCATTGCTTAAGAATGCATTACTGATTGTATTTTATGATTTCACTTGCTGAAATATTGTATGCATTATTCCTTGCTTTTTTTTTGCTCCCACATATACTCTTTTGAATTATTCTTCACTTTTATAAGATAACTAGCTTAAGTTTTCTTTAAGGTTTTCCCAGAAGAATCAAATTTCTTGCTACATTTAGTTTAATTATCGTATTGTTCTCTGCTTCTTCATTCCTTTCGCGTGTAGTTTTTTGAGTTATTCTTCGCTTTCATAAGATAACTAGCTTAAGCTTTCTTTCTGCTTGCCCGTAAGAATCATATTTCTCGGAGTTAAAGATTGAATACAACCAATATTCCCAGTTTGTATTTTTTCATCAAATAAAAAAGTTTCTTATGAAAGTAACTAGCTATACATCTCAGCGTTCCTACTATCTTGCTATTCTGATTGTCGCCAAAACTAACACTTTCATTCCTCTTTCTGTCCAATGTAATGAACTGTTTTTCATCACCTGTCATATGCCTCGAGAAACCGCTATCCAAATATCACATTCTAGTGTCAACAGCAGATCTCAGGCTCACATGCAAAACAATTACCCATGGCTTTTGGCTGGGTCCTCACTTGTTAGTAGTGTTTGCTTTACTCTAGTCATACTCATCATAATAACCATTTTTATGTCTATATAAAGTTATGACATGTCCTGTCTTTCCACATTATACACACACTGATTTTGTTTCAGTTCTGCTCACTTTCTTCTTTTTGGTAGATTTCTTACCAGAAGTATGTGAGAGGTTATTCAAAGTAGTACTGTTGGCTGGAGGAGGAACAAGTACATTTTTCAATGCTATTAGCTGATCAAATAACTCATCTAATTTCTTGGAGAGCATGTTTTCATGACTATCATGATACTCAACATTTTCTAAAAGATAACGAATATCAAGGGATAAAGAGGAATTAATATCCTCTAGAACCTCACATCTCCTCACTATCTCTTTGATGTTTTTGCCTAACTTTGGGGTCAACCTAATCACATGATAGATTACCTCAAAGATTTCATCAATTGACAAAATTAAGGGGTTGAGTAATTACCTCAATGTTGTTTTCCTCTTTGTTGACTCTATCAACATCTAGGCCAACATTGGATTTGGGCATTGAGGTAGGTGTTGAGTTAATTCTAGGTTTATCATCAATTTCCATAAGATAAATGTTGGTAGAATCAGTTGCATCCTCATTTGAAGAAGATTCCTCAGCGTCGAAATTACTTCAGGTAACAGCATGTGCTTTTTCCTTTTTGTTAAACTTCTTGTATTTGTCTTTCTTTGATTTAGGATAGTTGGGCTAAATATGTCCCTTCTCACCACAACTAAAGCATTTGATATCTTTATAGTAATTCTTTTTTCCCTTTTCATCTTTGTTCTTTCTTAGCTTTTGGTTAGAAAATCTCCTTCAAATTTTCCACCCTTCTTCATGAAACGCTTGAACCATCGAATCAGTAGCACCATATCTTCATCAGAGTCATCCTCATCTTCATCACGTGATAAGTTAGCTTCAAGAACTATTTCCTTAGATTCCTTCTATTTCCCCTTGTTCTTCTTGCTATCTTCATCGTACTTTCTTAAGGACATTTCTTGATTGAGTAGAGTTCCCATTAGTTCATCAAACTTGTAAGTCTTAAGATTATGAACTTCCTTAATCACGCTCTTCTTTGTATCCCACTCCTTGATGAGACTTCTCAAAATTTTCTTGGTCATTTCCTCCTCGTTATAGCTCTTTCCAAGCCTCTTCAAATCATTTAAGATGTTTAATTACAAAGCGAGTGTTCATGTTTGAACTCCTTCATTAGGCTCCATTTAGAATAGTTCATACTCTTGGATTATCATATTGATCTTGGTCTCTTTCACTTTATCAGTCCCTTCATAGGTGACCTCTAATTTTTCCATATCTTCTCAGCAGTCTCGCAGACTAAAATCTTGTTAAAAATTGAAATGTCTAATGCACAATGCAAGTAGTTGATTGCAGCAACATTTTCTTTTAACAGGTTTAGGTCAACAGTATTATAGTTTTCGGGCTTTAGTAGAACTTTACGACCATTTCTTAGTTCAGTTGAGACATGAGAAGCATTTTCTATAGCTAGCCATGCAAGCATATTTCGAGACTGAATAAAACTCTTCATTCAATTCTTCCAAAAAGTATAATGCAATCCATCGAACAATTGAGGTCTAATAATAAACATTCCTTCTCTAAGGAGTTAGGACTGTGAACTACCACGGACATAAGAGTTGTTAAAAGTCATTGGAACTTTAGTTTAAGATTGTTATATCTTAATTTGAGCATTTGCTTTGGTACCATATGTTGGTCTCAATTGTTATAAAACACTTAAAGGGGGTGCATGACTTAACTTTGGTTTCTAATTCGATTTTAACCCTTTTTTAAGATTTTCCTTTGAGTTTGTTAAATGAATGAGAGAAATGCGGAGCAAAAGTAAACAAGCACACAAACTGACCTAAGTTTCAGTTTGAAAAGCTTTGCTGAGTTAGAGAGCTTAGCAAAGTTGAATAAATAAACACTTAAACAAGAAACGTAGATATATAAATGAAAAACTTGCTGAGTATATTAAAGAGATCAAACATCATGATTTATAGCCTCCTACCTACATCCAATCCTCATGTACATTCCTTGAGCTTTAATCTACTATATTCACTCCTTTAACTAGGCATAGAAGCCTTTACAGTAGGTATTGCAATAAATACCATCCAAATTGTAATACTCATCAAAGATTACATACCCTTCATAATCTCACTAGTACTCAGAGTTTTCTAATGAAAATAACAAAGAACTCAACCTATAAGGTTCGCTTGTTCTTTTACAAATTAGATTAAGTACACTTTGAATTAAGCTTTGAACATAATAAGAGTTGGTTTGTTCTTGCTTTTGTTTTGCGAATTTCAGGATGCTGAGTAAATTTTTGGAGAACTTTTGTACTTGAGAAATTTGAGGTGTATTCACCAAAATTTGAAATGCTACTTCAAGCTCCTTTTATAGATGAAGTCGGCCTTGAAGTAGCCATTGTATCTTTAACTCTACTTTTGACTCAGATTAATCTAGTCATTGTGAGATAATTTCTTTCCGTTTAAGATAGAATTCACGATGTTGTCTAATACAGATATAATCGTTAGAGATAGGATTAATCCGTTTTGAGACAAAGTCTTCTTGCAGCTTGAATCCGGTCGAAATCTGTTGTGAGATAAGTGATGCATCTTATTCCTTGAAAATTGAATCTGGTCGAAATCTATTGTGAGATAAGTCTTCTTACAGCTTGAATCTGGTAAAAATCCATGTGGCTTCTCTTTATTCCTTGAAGATTCTAAAGATTACGGATATGCGTGAGTTGAAATGGAAACTCGCTAAAAATGAGTCCGTTGAATTTGTAGTGCGGCGTTGATATCCAGACAATAGAGCTGCAACTTTTCCCTTTTTCACGAAATCTTTTAGGAGTGACCTCATTGATTTCTGCTAAAAGATACCAACTGAATATTCCTTTTGAAGGAATAATGGCACACAGTGTTATAACAAAATAACTCTTAAATACTTAGCAATAAGACAAAGAGAAGAGTGTGGCTAATTCTACCTTATTGAGTAAATAACTCAACAGCATGTGTTAGTAAAAGACTTAAGTTCTTTAAGTCAGCATACTATCTCTGACTAACTTAATTAACTATAGTTGAAGTGTTAATCACAATATTTACTTATAGATTGTTATTTATGTTTTACATCATCAAAAACTTTAACTTAAGATTGCTGAGCTAATCCTTAACCTAGACTCAACAAGAAGTTTTTTGAAATCATCAAAACTTAATGAATTTGAAATCGAAAGACCAGGTTCTTTGTATTGAACGAACTTAAAATTATCACTCCAGGATCCATAGCAGTGCAGCAAAACATGAAAACGATCCATTACACAAAGATTCAAAACGAAAACCAAAATCAGATGCAAAAATAGAATGTAACATAATTGGAGTTTCAAATTGAAATTAAAAATACTTGATCAAAAGCAAGAAAAACTGGAATTATAAAGAGAATTTGATAGTTGCAGAGATCAGAAACTAGAAAAACTTTAGAACAGCAAACTTGATCTAGAGAGGATCAGAGAGATATATTGTTAAGAATAGGTAATTTGTTGGAGAAATGCGCGATGAAGAGAAAGACAAAGTATACATTGAGCATATTCAGTGAAAACTGAAACTTAAAATTCGTTAAACATTGAAAAAGATTAATTGGGAGTATTTGTGTAAATAATTTTCACAAACCCTTTATGCATGTTTAGTATCCCGAGATTTCACTGACTGCCCTCACAAATGAGATTTGTCCTCACTCGCTCACTTTCCGAAAAAATTCCCAATAGGTCATCCATCCTAAGATTGCGCCAAATCAAGCACGCTTAACTTTAAAGTTCTCTTGGATAGGCTTCCGAAAAGAAGATGCATCTTGTTTGTATAACCTATCAAATCTCTTAAGTCTCTCTCAATTGTACTGTCTGATACCAGTACAGTCTCGAAATCCTTAATCGTTCTCAATTCTGATGTCCTATACCTCACAATTATGAAGTCCTCTCATTCTGGTGTGCATTTGGTTCATTCCTATCCCCATCAGAATCCTTCATAGTCGATCTTTGATCAGGTCTTCCTACCCTGGCGCCACCCCTCCTAGAATCGGGTCGTTACAGGCCCACCAGCTTCCGTCTGGTTCTTCCCCAAACCACACCGTATTGAGAGAGATCTGGCTCTAATACCAACTGTAACGTTGTGAGTGGGCGATCCTTTTTCGACGTGGGAAAAGCTGGTCGAATTTGGGAAATGGGTCGAATTGTGCGAAACACGAATTCTGGGGAATAAGAAATAAGAAATGTGTTCGCTTTCTAGGGAATAAATTCATTTAAGAGAAATCATTTTCAATTTGATTTTCTTAAAAATAATAATGAAGATAGTAAAACAAGATTAATACCTTATTTTACGGAAAAAGTCACCAACCGGTTCAGCTCCACCAGAAATTGTGGTATACTGATCTTATGGGACCTTTTATACCTGAAAATAGAGATTCTGAGTTCGGATATAATAATTACTAATTTTACTCGAAACAGAGAATTATGACATGAGAGATGATTTTGGCATTACGACAACCTTATAAAGTGATAAAAAGTGATATAAAATCCGGCAGAGTAACGGCGCTACTTAGGATTTTACCTTGTCATCCGGGCGGAGTTTCTCCTTAACTCGGGAACTTAGGGCTTTACCTACGAGCTCATTCGCACATATTAATGTATATTATTGAAAAATAAATAGTAAAACAGCTCTAGTGGCTCTTTACTCAAGCATGCAAGATGCAATATGAAAAGTAACGTATTGAAAAGTGGGCTAAGAGCCAATTACCCTCAGTTACCTTTTCGATTGTCTAGGATGACATGAGAGCCGGTGCGGGACCAAATTTGTCATTGAGACGATGAAAACTTTGATAAAAAGGAAAATAAAAGTATTTGGAAGTGTTGGGTGTTTATGAGCGAGTTATGACTATAATCTCGGCGTAAACGGATTTTTTTCGAGGCTTTAACGAGTTTAAGTCAAATTTTATCGCTGAAACTTGACTTAAATCGAAGTTCGAATGATTTTGATTGTTGAATGCTTAAACGAACAGAGTTTCGTCGCGTTTAGAGGTGAGAACGGACTGGTTTTGCTTTGGAAAACCGAAAATCCGAACTTGTTGAAATGAGGGGGGTGAGCTCTATTTATAGTATGGAGGTAAATAGCCCCGGGGCTATTTACCTATTTGACACAAATCTTTGGAAATCCGGGGAAGCTAGAGGGTAGACCTCTAAAATATGTAATTAGTCGCGGGGTTAATTACCTATGTTGACCAAAGTTTGACTTTTTTAGGGTTTTGACCGGATCGAGAAATCAGGTTTTTCCTGGAATGTGGTTTTTCGAATTTCTAATTTTCAAGTTGTAAATACGACAATTCGGCTCCGTTTGGCTCCTGTGGAATCCTTGATTTGAAATAGGTAATTTTCCTCATCGGGCTGAGCGGACCATGCTAACAAATGTCCCAAGATTTGACTGACTGCCCCACAAACCAACACGAGTCTTTGCAGTGAGCTTTGTTCTCACTCGCTCACTTCTCGGAAAACTTCCCAAGAGGTCACCCATCCTGAAATTGCTCAAAAGTTAAGTGTGCTTTACCTGGAGCAATCTTAGGATGGATGGCCTCTTGGGAAGTTTTCTAGGAAATGAACGACTGAGGACAAAGCTCACTGGAAAGACTCGTGTTGGCCTGTGGGGGCAGTCAGTAAAATCTTGGGGCGTTACATTTAGGTTTAGTTTTAGTATGAATAATTGCATTTACATGAAAGTTAAATATCTTTGCTATTTACTCGTTTTATATCGATTTTAAGTTCATTTCGGATAATTTGGAACACATGACGAAGCTCGGGATCATAACATGTGCATAATTTATAAAAGAGGTTGAAATTGCTAAATGGAGGCAAAATGATTCACTCCCCGAGCTCCTTAGCCACTCTTCCCGAGTGCTTATTGTTTTCATTAATACTTTATGAAATTTAGTTTGGACACTCTTGCATAATTTAGACATAACTTTCTCATATAATGTTGGATTGATGTGATTCAAAATGCCACGAAAAGATAAGACATAAGGCTTAAACTTTGTTTTTAATAAGTCTTTTCAAATTTGTACTATATCCTTGTCATAATTTGGTTCGAAGTTGTTGCTGATGCGAGTGATCTGTTTTGTGCTCGGTCAACTAGTTTCAATCCGATTCAAAGTCTAAAGCTTCTGAAATATTAGAGCATGTGTTCTAGTAAATAAATGAGTGTTTCAAGTGAATTGTATCTGAAATGGAATGGTGGAGAAGCAAATCAAGTCTATTGGTTTCAAGTTATAGAGTTTCATAAGGATTCCTATTTCTAATGGAACTCATATTCATCCACCATTTAAAGAGAAATCACCAGCACATTTTTTATAAGTTTGGGACAGCAAATGCACTTTAATTCGTGCAAGATCAATAGAAAACGAGGTTGAAGGCAAGAGAGCGAAGGCACAAGAATCAATCGACTTTGTGTTTATCATTCTTCTTCTCTTTATCTTTTATTTTGCTCATTCATATTGACTTTTAAATTGCTGATGTTTTTAGTTTTTCTATGAGCTAAAATACATTGGTTAGGGTAGATGTATCTTGAATTGATTAGTTTGTAATGGAGATTTTATTTTTGTTTAATCTATTTCAAAGTTCCTTCCAATTAAGGTTTCTACAAATATTTTACTCAATGCTTATTATTAATGATCTATTGATAGTATTTTTTGGCTTCTATTTTAATTGATATGTTGAATAGAAGTTGATCTATTTGTGTTGAACTTGATATGAATCCGTTTATCTCGTGGTTTTCCATTCTTTTGGGGTTTTCTTAGTTCATTATTCATTAAAGGGTTAATAACTTAGCTAAGCCTCAATTGATATATTGATTATTTGGTAGGTTTATTTATTTGAATAGAATAAATGAATATTTATGAGAATATCAACAACCCTAGGAAGTATGAAGAATTAGATTGACTAAATAAGATTAAAGTTACGTATTAATTTATCAAGTGAAATCGGTCTCTAACTGTCTCAACTTCAAAATTAATATAATTTGTTTTAGTGTATTTGTTTTCTTTTAGTTTTACATAATTAAACCTCAATTTAATTGTTTCGTCTAACCAATAAGATACTTAATTAGTAGACTTGGTACTTAAGTTTTATTCCTTGTGGGATCAAACCACAGTATTACTTGATACGATAGAGTGTACTTGCTTTATTTTTAGGCACATACGATAATATAATTAGCTATATATTTTAAGTCTATCAAGTTTTTTACGCCGTTGTCGGGGACTAATTATTTATTATTGAGTCGAATAAGTTCTTATTATTTTAGACATTTTGTAAATATTTTCTTTTTTCGTTTTTTTTTTTTTTTTTTTGCAAGGTGATGGCTATGAACGGATATCCATTTATAATCAGGGAAGTAATTTTAAGGGTAGTCCGTTCGATAGAAGAAATTTTCAGCTTATTCTACCAAAAGTGGAATGATGAATATGCATCCTCATGTGATAATCATCGATCGACGAACAGGCCGGATGAAGAGAAATCTATTGAGGATCTACTTTTAGAATAACATACACAATTTTTTCATCCGACGTCTAATTTTCAAATTTTACAACATGAACGGAAGAGCTAATGATGAATTTTGTTTCTTCAAAAGAGGCTCACTCATAGTGTCTGTATACTCAAATTAAGAATTCGTGCTTACAAAGGGGTCTACTAGTTGACATGGCTGCAGACACATCAACATTGGAGACTAATTCAAATTTTAAAGGAGAAGAATTTATCACTGTCATATCTGTAGGATCAAGAAGCGTAAATCTGTATATTTGATAGGGAAAAGTGGATTATATTATTAAACAATCAATAATGCTTATTTATACAACTGGAACCCAACTACTTGACTGATAATATGCCAATAAAATAGCATACGATATGCTTAAAAAAAACAGAAACAAATTAAAGATAATATTGACTTATTCAAATAACTTCAGCAGCTTTTAATTAAGTCACAAAATCTAACA
>CAOJBI010538627.1:0-5000 GCA_948277035.1 Euphorbia corollata
CCCCATTCCACCGTGCCCCCCCCCCCCCCCCCCTTCGCCTTCGTCACTGCATTTGGTAAATAGAAAATAGATCCAATTAATTCTCATTTAAATCACGACTAGTTTAGTTAGGCTCTAGAGGTTCCACCAGCCTAGGTGGTAGCTAGTGCATAGTTACAATTTTCAAAGTGACTATTTAAAGTTATATGTATTTTATTTTTGTATATTTGATGTATATATAATTTTGTTACACTAATTAGATCATATAAATTAACTAATAATGATGACAAATTCAAACAAAATGATTATGAAATAGAATTAAGATTTTTACTTTTATGACATTGATGTTAATTAGTGAAAACAATCTTTTAATATACTCAAATCGAATAAGTCA
Organism: Euphorbia corollata; assembly: GCA_948277035.1. Classification (NCBI taxonomy): domain Eukaryota; kingdom Viridiplantae; phylum Streptophyta; class Magnoliopsida; order Malpighiales; family Euphorbiaceae; genus Euphorbia; species Euphorbia corollata. The sequence continues at coordinate 374 of CAOJBI010538627.1, forward strand.
CACTAAATGCTAAATAGATGAAAATGTGATATAATTGTAGTTACATATATATGGTGACAATTGTAGAAAATTCACCTTATATAAGTACTAAAGTACAAACACATTTTCATCCTAAAATATTAATCTTATTCCCAAAATTAGCCATACATTCTCTTTATTGTGTCTTTTTTTCTTCATAATGGCTAGACTTGTTCCTTGGACCGAATACGTCTATTGGTTCATGCATGTTCTCTAAAAGATATGTTGGAATGCATTTTGTATCATGGTCATGATAAGCCCGCCTAAGATTGATATATCTATGAGTTGGATTTGAGATTTATATATTCACTTGTTATATGTTGTATTTTAATATCAGTTCATTGTGATATACATAATTTTTAAGTTATCATGAATATTCGTTTTGAATTGTTTTAAGGCTCAACACATTCGAAGGTGTATGTATTTGGCACCTTTCATCTACTATTGCCCTAAACTTTCATTTGTTTCTGTTGATTTCCTGACTGGAAAAAGTGCACCAGGTAGTCGTTTAATGCTGACATAGTAAGGAAAGAAATTTCATAAGAGTGGAGATGGTATGTTCGGTATTTGTCCGATAAAATAATAAAAGGATATACAAAAAAAGCATGAAAAACATGACCAATGATAGATCATCCAATTACAATGTAAGTAGAAAATCAACAACAAGAAGAACAATTTAGTACATTGTGGAAAGATTAAGCTATAAAAGAACAAATAGCTTCCACCTTGTACCTCTCAAGTAGGTTTTAAAAAATGAATAATAAGATCTCCAAAACAAAGCACCAACATGAGCGGTAAATAGAAACTCTTAAGCTATAATAATAGTAAAATGCACTAGTTCAAACAGAATGAAGCAAATCACATAGTATATATTATCGTATGATTAGGGGACTAAAATAGTTGTAGGAAGTCTATGCACAGTTAGAGACATGCAATACGACATCAAGGAACAAACAAAAGAATACAAGACGATCTATTGATCCAAACAATACATAAGAGGAAAGGAATTCAGGCAAGACAACCATATAAATGCCTGAATGAATTTAAGAAGACACAGTTAACCAAATTTTTAACAACCTTTTCCTCTTTGGCAAGATGCTGGCTTTCTTGGGATGAAACCCAAAGAACCATGACGGGATGCTCAAACTTGTGAGGTAACATTGTTAGCTTAACTGCAAACCTCAAAATTTTGATATTATATCTTGAACATAAAATGAAAATTCTACAATACTTGTCAATGTATTGTAAAACATCGTAAATTAATCCATAAAATTTTACTACAAGTTAATCAACCAATTAGAGAACCTAATCATGGAATTATAAATTGATTTACTGTTCACACATGTTAAACCCACATTTCATCATTCACTCATATTCTGCTCTCTCTCTCTCTCTCTCTCTCTCTCTCTCCACACTTTTTGTTTCTCCGATCACTCTCCAACCATCTACCGACGATGAAAACGTAGCCTCTCCCCTGGTTCACTGAAATTTCACCGCCAGACTTAATTACCTATTCTTCCAATCCTCGTAATCGCCAAGCCATCTCTGAAATGGACTCCAATTTGATGGAGTGGAAGACGAAGAGAAATGGCTATCGATCGAAATCGGTAGACTCCAACAGAATGCCTTCTACATGCATCGCGCTCTGGTAACCCTGTTTTCCTCTTTAATTTGTTGCTTCCTTGAAAATATGTGAAGATTTTTCTACATATCTCCTTGGAGGATTAATTGCTTTGGATATCCTTAATTTATTCAAGACACAAATAATCTCAGAGATGCTTTATAGTATTCAGCGCAGATGTTGTCTGAATTACGCACTTTAAAGCTCTCCCCTCATAAATATTATGAACTTTGTAAGTATGCTTTTCGAGATCTAATGTGACAATAATGTCGAATTGTGACAAAGACTATTTTGAATATGTTGTTGAGTAAATTCTTACTATTGCTGTGGCTATGGGGATGATTGAAATTTAGCAAACACTGAATTATTGTTTCAAATTCCCTCATCATCTTTCAAACTAATATTCTAAGTTCATGCATTTTATGCTAGTTGCCATGTATATATAATAAGGTAGATTATGTTTGTTCCCTATGTCACGGGCTAAGTTTTTCGACACTTAAACACCGTGCGGCACTAGCAAAATGACTAACGATTATGCTAGCAAAGCCTTAGCGAGAAATGCGAATAAGTTGCGCACGTTATGCGAAATCTATGAAATATACACAAAAGAAGAGAGCTTTGTGAAAACTTAACACTCTTTATTACTTAACTTTCCAAGATGCCTTACAAATGAGAGGGGAGTACATATTTATATGCATTCTCCACCTCCTCAACGAATGGACAAGATCGGTTTACTAGAAAAATCTACGATCCAACGGCTATTACGAAAGTGGCTAGAATTTTCCATACAAAATATCTACAACTAGAAAAGTATGGAGAAACCTAGAAACTTATACACAATTCTACACAAGTGTAGAGAATTCTAGAGAATTACTGAGAAGAAACCTCCTTTTTATAGCAAAACTCACATCAGGAGTGTCATCGCGTGCCATTGTGCGAGACTTTGCGATGTTATGCGAGAAACTTCGCATGACCATGTGTTGGGCCGTGTCATTCTCCCCCACCTGAGGTGGCAATGCCCTCGTTGCTATGCAATACTCTCAACGACCCTTGCGCTTCAAATTCCTCGATTGAGTTCGAGAATTGCCAAAGTTTCTCTGCGGGCTCCCAACTGGCATGCCTTTCCACTTTACTAAGTACTCCTTAGTGACAGCTCCATTACGAGATCGGATGACCCTCTTCGAAAGGATTTCCTCGGCTTCCCTTTCGAAATGTTCTCTAATCCCGGCAGGTGCTCTTTTGTTGACGTTGTGATCCACACTGTCGGGATCTTTATGGTATGGCTTAAGTAGGCTTACATGAAAGACGGGATAAAGCTTCGGGTATGCCTCAGGTAGCTCCAACTTATATGCCACTGAGCCTACCTTCTTTATTACCACGAACAGCCTCTCGTATCGTCGCATAAGTCCTTTGTGAAGTCCACGTACTCGGCCATGTTCATATAACTTCACTAAGACTTGATCACCTACTTGAAATTTGCGGGGCGTTCTCTTTTTATCAGCCCACTTCTTTGTACGCTTGGCCGATTTCTCCAAGTAAAGCTTTACTTCATCGGCCCTTTCTTGCCAATCTTTGGCAGACTTATATGCATGTGGACTGTTTCCCTTATAACCGCTCACAATGTCCTCGGGGGTCGTTGGTTGAAACCCCAAGACAATCTCGAACGGACTCTTGCCAGTGCTCTCGCTCCTCATAAGGTTGTACGAGAATTGGGCAATGTCGAGCAATTTTTTCCAATCCTTTTGATTGGCCGCTACATAATGTCGAAGGTAAACTTCGAGTATGCTATTGACGCGTTCGGTTTGGTCATCGGTTTGTGGATGCATCGTGGTACTCATCTTCAATTCAGTCCCGAACAAGCGGAAAAGTTCTTGCCAAAACCTTCCCATAAAGCGTGAGTCCCTATCGCTCACGGTTGAAGTTGGCAATCCCCAATACTTCACCACATGCTTGAGGAAGAGCTTGACAGCAGTCTCGGCTGTGCATTCCTTTGGGACAGGAGTGAAAATATCATACTTTGATAATCGATCCACCACTACGTATATACTGGTGCAGCCTTCGGATATGGGCAAGCTTACGATAAAATCCATTGAAACGCTATCCCATACTCGCTCAGGAATTGGTAGTGGTGAAAGCAAACCATGCAGGTGTTCGTGTTCCACCTTGTCTTGTTGGCACACAAGACATGTTCGCACATATGCCTCGACATCTTCCCGCATGTTTGGCCAACAAAATCTTTCTTGAGCTAGAGATAGAGTACGATGAGTACCTGGGTGGCCTGCATACCTTGAGTCATGGCACTCTTTAAGGATGTATCGCCTTAAGTTGTCCCATGCGGGCACATACAATCGGTTGTCTTTCACGTAAAATGCCCCATCCTCGATCCAAAAGCGAGTGGTCTTGCCCTCCTTGACCAACTCCATAAATCTTTGTGCTTGTTGGTCTCGCGTCAATCCCTCCTTAATGCGCCCCAACAATGTCCCCTCGGGTGCACTCACCATCGGCGCTAGGCATGATTTCCTGCTTAGTGCATCGGCCACATTATTTGTTTTCCCCGGGCTATACTCTAGCTCGTACTTGAACTCCGCTAAGTAGTCTAGCCATCGAGCTTGCTTGCTAGACAACTTGGGTTGATTTTGATGGTAGCTTACGGCCTTGTTGTCGGTCTTGATCTTGAAGGACGTGGCTGCCTTCAAGTAATGCTCCCATGCGCGAAGATAATGAATGACCACATGCATTTCCTTCTCATATGTTGGCCATCGTCGCTCGGTATCGTTTAGTTTATGGCTTTGGTAGGCAATGGGATGACCATCTTGCATAAGCACTCCACCTATGGTAAAATCGAAAGCATCGGTACATACTTCGAATGGCTTATTGAAGTTGGGGAGTGCAAGAACTAGTTGCCTCGTTACCGCATCCTTCAAGGCTTCAAATGCGGTTTGTTGCTTGGTTGCCCAACTCCAACTTGTCCCTTTTTTAGCAAATCGG
>CAOJBI010538627.1:15000-17349 GCA_948277035.1 Euphorbia corollata
GTTATTTGTATTCCTCGGAAACCCCCGCCTACATCACCATTCAATATTTCTTGGCCCACTATTGGCCAAACCACTTGGGCGCTAGGTCCAATGTGAGTAGGATCACTTAGCCATGCTTCATAATTTGAAAAACGAGCACCGTGAAAATACATGCCACTCAGCCAAAGAAAGATGATGGAGAGTTGGCCAAAATGAGCACTAAATACTTTTCGAGAAATTTCCTCCAAATCATTGGTATGGCTATCGAAATCGTGAGCATCAGCGTGTAGGTTCCAGATCCAAGTGGTAGTATCAGGTCCTTTAGCTATTGTTCTTGAGAAATGACCGGGTCTGGCCCATTCCTCAAAAGAAGTTTTGATAGGATCCCTATCTACCAAAATTTTTACTTCTGGTTCCGGCGAACGAATAATCATTGAGTCCTCCTCTTTCCGGACAACACATTAAAGAGACCCGCCAACAGTCAAGTCAAGTAATTAGTGAACCTATGAGAGATACTTATTATTAGTTTCTTTCTCTTCTATCTCGCATTTATCTAGTTTCTTTAGTTATTCACTAGAGCAATTATGATCTGGAAGTCGATCCAGGGCAAGTGTTCGGATCTATTATGACATAGTCTTAAGGCGCTCAACGGACCTTTATGGCCATTAATGCAAAAACAATTTTTTGTGCAACCTAGTATATTCTTATATTCCAATTTAATATTCAAATAAAAAAAAGTTTCTAGCTGAGACTGCTTTATTTTATGTTTTGCTTATGTTTTACTTTACATAAGACATATTACTATTACTCTATTCCAAATCAGGCGACAGGTCACTAGTCATTACTAAATATAGATTCCAGGATCTATTCTCTATTTTAGGCATTCAAAGGTATCTTTTTTTTATTGTTTTATTTAATAAAAAAAAAATAGAAAATTCTCTACTGTTTCTATCTGTGTAGCCTTTATTCCTATGAAATACCATGAAATATCAGACGAAAAAGGAAAAGGACGATTTTAGAAGGGGTATAATGAAATTCTTTGATTGGTTCTTCCCAGAGACCTAATCTGTTTTATTTGACTGAGAGAGATAATATAATAAACAATTAATTTTATATATTCTATTCTTTTTTATTTTATCTATTTATTCTATATTTAATTATTATTTAGTTTTAGTTAATTTTTTTCTATATTAATTCGAATAGAAATAATATTAGAAATAATAGATTTTCTAATATATTGAATATATTATATATTTTTCTATTTTATTTAATAGATTATTTTCTATTTATATATAGAATTTTCTATATAATATAAATAGAATATATAACCAAGAAATAGAAAACTATAAAAAATACTAAAAAAAAAGACTAACCCTAAATAATAAGTAATTAAATACTAAATATCAAAATATAAAGAAAAGAGAGCGCTCTTCTCTTATTCGAACCGCCTTGTGATCTTCAACCAATTCTGCGCTTCAATATAATTTCCGGGAGTAAGCGCTATGGCTTGTTTCCAATACTCCGCGGCTTGATCGAACCAAGCCTCCGCAATTTCAGAATCTCCCTGCCGAATGGCCTGTTCTCCTCGGTCAGAATAGGCGAGCAAATTCCTTCCATTAGAACCGTACTTGAGAGTTTCCTACCTCATACGGCTCAGCAGTCAATTCTTTTGGTGTCCCATTTTTTTCTCGAGTTAACCAAAAAAGGTTAATTCCATGAGTTTCAAACTTTCATTTTGATTAATAAAAAAAATACGTTTTATCTTTTCTCCCACCTTCAGAAGAATAAAGTGTAGGCATTCTACTATCGTTATAATTTTCTGAAAGGTAACTATCTCGGTTTTATCTATATATAGAATCTTTGAAAAAGACCTTCCCTCATAAGAAAGACTTACTATCTTTGGGATCTGATACTACACCGCTGCTCAATACTTTAGGGGATCAACTCTGTTACATAAGTTGATTCCTAACTTATGTCTCATATTCCTATTATGAGATAAGTTTATGAGATAAGTAAGCAGTTCTTATTGTATCGGCCAAAAATCGCGCTAATTGATCTTTACGATGCTTCCTCTATCAATTTGATCTGTTATCCATAGAAGCAAGTATCTAGGCATATTTTTTTGTTCATATTTTGACTTCTATGAAGTTACTTTCTTTGCTACAGCTGATAAAAATCGTTGTTTTGGACGATGCATATGTAGAAAGCCTATTTCTAGTGAATTTCTAGTAAATTTTTTTCTTTTTTTTTTTTTTTTCTTTCTATAGTGGAGATAGTCGCACGTAATGACAGATCACGGCCATATTGTTTAAAGCTTGTGGTAAGAAAGGGTTTCGTTCTAGTGCACGAAAATAATATTCCAAAGCTTTT
>CAOJBI010538978.1:0-10542 GCA_948277035.1 Euphorbia corollata
GCCTTTCGGTGGCTATAACCGGTTTAGCAATATTGAATTTGGAAATTATTTTCGAGCCAAGGATCAAGTTGAAATAGCAAGAGTGTGAGAAGGCCTTTGGTTGAATAATTCCATCAATTGATATTATTTACAGCAAAATTCTTTTTCATTACTTTACAATTTCTCTGCAAACAAACTCACACTCAATTCAAACCCCCCCTTTTTTTTACTGTCTTACAAATTTACATTCGTAAAATAAGTTTACAAAATCAATACTCTCCCTGTGGGATCGACCCTACTTTCACTATCGCAAGTCCGAGTAGGAAATTTAACTTGGCGAACTCGACACTCGCCAATAGTTTATAAACATTGAGCTAAATTTCAATGATCAACAAACAAGACAGGTAACATGAAGAATCAGTTTAAAGTTCAAACGTTATCCTTCAATAGTTTAAATTTAGTTGCTTAGCTTTGCTAATTTTCTGCTTACTAATTAGCTTGCAGTATGATATAGCACATAGTTTGGTAATGTCAAAGCGCACAGGGACTAAAGTTAGTTTGAAAACCTGATGATTTCAGCCTCCTTGATATCTCTTCGAGCATCAACTCAATATCAGCGTACCTTGGATGAGAGTTATCTCCAGCAAAGAACTCATGAGCTTCCCCATCAATCTCTATAACACTACAACCAGGTTGTTTTCTTACATCATTCGACTTCATAGATTGCCGTAGATCATTAACCAGTTCCCATTTCTTTGAATCAGCATATATGTTTGATAATAGCACAATGGCACCATGATTCTTACTCTCTAATTCAACTAATTTCTTTGAGGCAAATTCACCCAATTCCACATTCTTGTATAAGTTACAAGCATTGAGTAAAGCACCCCAAGCGCCAGAATGAGGCTTCATTGGCATGTTGTTGATGATGTCTAAGGCTTCATATAAGCACCCAGCTCGACCATATAAATCAACCAGGCATCCATAGTGCTCAACTGAAGGTTCAATGGCATAGTCTCTTCTCATTGAATCAAAATACTCTCGACCCTTCTCAAGAAGTCCACCCACGCAACAAGCCCGTAAAAGGCAAAGGAAAGTAACCTCATTTGGAAAGACCCCGTCATTTTTCATCAGCGGAAAAAGTTGGAGGCAGTAATTACCAGCCCCATTCATAGCTAGTCCATTCATGGCACTAGTCCATGTATAAACGTTCTTTTCCTTCATTCCCCAAAACACATCCATTCCTTGATTAATGTCCCCACATTTCGCATACATATCAATGAGTGCAGTGCCTAATGTAACGGTCATTCGAATCTTATTCCTCTCAATAAACGCATGAGCCCATCTCCCATAATCCAAAGCACCTAATTGGCTACAAGCAGATAAGAATGAGACCATACATGCTTCATTAACTTTTAAACCCGCCAATTGCATCGAATGAAACAAACGCAATGCCTCTTTGGATTCCCCACATTGCCTATACCCATCAATCATGGCACCCCACGCAACAGAGTCCCTTTGTGGCATTGAATCGAACAGTTGTCGTGCAAAACCAACATCCCCGCATTTGGCGCAAGCTGTAAGCATCGCTGTTTGGCACACCAAATCTGGCCGGGGAATTAAATCAAACACCTGGTGACAAGAATTTAAACATCCCAATTCTGCATAGATATTTATTAATCCACTTTCAACATGTGGATCGTGTTCAAATCCATACTTTATAGCAGCACAATGGACAGCAGGGCCAGTCCATGGTGCCGAAATCTGCGTACAAGCACGAATGAGAAAATTGAAAGTGTAATTGTCAGGTTTAGCAGAGGTTACGATTATTTTGAAGAAGAGAAAGCTGTAGTGAGGAGTAGAGCCTTTGGAGTGAGCTCTGATCATTGAATTTAAGGCAAAGACAGTTGGGGACTGACATTGATCGAGAATTTGATTGGAATAATCAAGATTCTTGGAGTTTCTAATGGCAATTGTAGCCACGAATTCACCTAAGAAATTGGAGTCCAGAAAATGGCCATTGATAAGAAGTTGGGCATGAATTTGCCTGAGCTTTTTAATACAAGTACCAAATTCAACAAGAGACAAAAGGGAATGCTTTGGAACTAATCGTAGTGTTGAGCAGCTCATTAGCATCTAAAACTCACAACATTTTGTTTTTCTTAACTTTTCCCGCCTTCATATCTCATTTTATGCTCTAATTTTTTTGTCAAAATATAGCTTGATGCACCTTCTATAGTTTTCCTTAATTCAAAGCCCTAATGCGTAGGAAGTTATCCAAAAAAAAAACTCAAGTTACCGGTGAATTTTGAAAATGGTCACGTATTTATTTCAACTTTCAAAACACGTGATATTTAGAAAGCAGAGTAATATACTTTTTAAAAATTGAAATAGTTACAAGGTCATTTAAAAAGTTAAAAAGTTCAGAATCAACGAATTTTTTCAATATAACTTGTGGCACCTCCCGATATCATATTTTAATCGAAATCACTTAAACTTTTAAAAATATACTAATTTAACCCTTGAATGTCACGAATCAATTTAGATTCCTTATTATTTTCCGTTGAACCAAAAGCTCACAAATGTTCCGAGCGGTGAGGAGGACTGTCCCTGATGGTCGGTTGGGTGCAGTTGTTAGGAGCGAGTGACCCAGAAAATTTTCCTTTTCTCTTATGTTAGTAGTAAGAAACTCTATGCCCGAACTCTTTTCTTTTGATTAAATATTTATAAAATATTTTTCCAGAAAAAACGTATTCAGAATCTTCACTTGATCTTTATTTCTTTAATTAACTCGCAGTTTCTCATTTGCCTATCAAACTTCCTCTTACCCTAATTCTTCAATTACTAATTTTTAATGGCTTTAATGAACACATTCAAATTTTCTGAAAAAAAAAACTCAATAGATATTTCCATTAATTTTTCTTTTTATTCTCAAAATCATTTCTGATGGAGAAGATTTCTACAAGTACAAGATAAATATCTTGTTTCATATTACAGATTTTATTTCTTCTTCCACTTTTCTTAGTCTTGACTTTGATATACTTTGGCTCTCATTTTTGTGTTGGGTAATATCAATCTGCTCCTTTGCTCAACCTTGCTTCCATCACCGTTTTTTAAGTGTTTTTCAGTACTGGAGGTTAGTTTAATTTTTCTGTTATTGATTTAAGTTTCTCAACTTAAAATTAACATTCATGATCATTTAAAATTTCAAATCTCCATCATCTTATTTTTCGAAAGTAAAGTTGCTTTTCATTAAAGGGGTATTTATCAGAACTACTCATTCTTAACTTATTCTTAAAAATATTTATAAGAAGATTTTAACTTAAAAGTCAAACAATGAAGTATTTCTGATTTTTTTAACTTAAAAGTTAAGAATAAGACAGAAGTTAAAAGTAATACTTACTTATCACAAAAGTGTCTTTTAAGTTAAAATTATCTTATAAATTAAAAATGATAAGTTTAGAGAAACACCCTAATTCAAAACCTAATTATGTTTAACCAATTAAATTTTTGTTTAACTCAATATCCATTTGTAATTGATTATGATAACTTTATTTATAAATTTTAGTGGCTCTATTTGGCCTTTAGAATCAGCAGATTGGAAAGCAAGAACTCGACTTGAATTTCTTTAATTGGTGCTGTTGTTTTATTTTATTTTTTTATCTGTTGTTAGTTTTTGTTAGTAATTTCTTTTTTATTTCTCTTATTTCACATCACAAATAGGCTGATATTAAATTGAAAGATTTTACAGAGCTATATTTTTCTTTTTAAGTCTCTTTTGTTTTATTAGACGAAGTAATACGTGATGAGGACCTTTATTGAGGGAAATATTGTTTCAAACAATGTTATTTTTTCCAACTCAATACGTGACATTACTGTCTTTTAAAATTTTATTTTTTTCTCGTTATTTTTTGTTTAAAGGGTCCATTTTATCATTCATTGCTATAGTTTTGCCTAGGGTCCGAATACACTAATCAATCTCTCAAGTGTTCAAATGTTAGGATGAGTTAAATAGTTTTGCAACTAACCTATTTTATCAGTAATCAATTTGTATATTTGGAATATGTAGTTAATTTAATGATACACTTTATATAACTAGAGTTTTACGTAATCTAATCAAATCTTCCATTAGAAGTAGGGATTTTACAACGGAACACTTTTTTATTCCATTAGAGTTCATTTTTTAGTTTCCACTGAGATCACAAAAGTTTCTTAAAAAGACTGGATGAGAAGAGATACGAACACTCCACAAAACAGCGAATTGCCCTTTTGAGAAAGATATATACCCTCGTAAATGGGCTCACATACCACGGATAGTACTAATTTGGGATTAAATATATTTCCCCATCCGTGTGAGCCCAATTTTTTTATATAAATTTTCATGAGGGGAAATCATATACTGGACGAGAAGAGATATGATCACTCACACAAAATGTTGTGTAAATTGCCCTTTTGCGAAAGATACCCACGTAAATGGGCACACATACCGCAAATAGTATCAAATTGTGTTTATATATGTTTCTGTATATGACTCAAATATAGAACCTCTATATATTTTAATTCAGTTTAATCATTAAATTAAAACTTGTTCACATTGCGGACAAAAATAAGATGAATTTTATACAAGCCAACTAAACTTTAAATATTTGAATACATTGTAGCATCATACTAAATTTGACAAATTCATAACATAACTTGATTGTATTCATATTCGTATTCTGTATAGCTTCGTTACGTGATAAATATATGCTGAAAGGATGAGAAAATAAAATAGATCAACCCTTTCAATAACATGACTAGTTGAAGATAAAAATTTAATGATTTAAGATGATAAGCAGCAAACCATGCATGTGGGAGACAAGACTATAGAATATACAGATTAAATTCCTTATGAACACAACATTATCAAACAAATGTGATATTATAGTTAATTGTCTGTATGTTATATATAGTAAAGTCATAAACAAAAATCAAATAATATATCTGGAATAACTAAGAACCTAATTGGAACTCAAATTCTAAATTATAAATTGGCTTTATATATTACGATATTAGTATTTTTAAGCCAAAAAAGGGAGATAGTGCCAGGTTTCAAACTGTATGAACCTATTAATTAATATATAATGACAAAGTACATTAATGAAAGGTGAACAATTTATTTTCTAGTTTATTTACTTTTGTATGTTTTATAAACAAGTTGCATAGACCCTTAGCTATATTTGCGTGAGAGATGAGAATAAAGAGTGTGAAATATAGTATTTGTTTATAGGGTAAACTTTAAAAAAGTACATTGTGGTTTCACTCATTTTCAAAATGGATTCCGAGGAATTTTTCTTTACAAAAGAGGTTTGTGGTTTCAAAAAATTTGCAAAAAGAGGATTTTCAATATTAAATCATATCATAAAAATGAGTATTTATGTTCGTTTTTATCTGAATTTTTGCGGGATGACTAATAAAAATACAATACACGTCAGTGATAAATTTTGTAATTTTTTGAATAGTGTAATTATTTTTTTAATTAAATTATGGTAACAAACTTTAAAAATTCATAAAAAATAGTTACACTATTCAAAAAATTACAAAATTTATCACTGACGTGTATTGTATTTTTATTAGTCATTCCGCAAAAATTCAGATGAAAACGAACACAAATATCCATTTTTATAACATGATTTAATATTGAAAATCCTCTTTTTGCAAATTTTTTGAAACCACATACCCCTTTTGTAAAGAAAAATTCCTCATGACCCATTTTGAAAATGAGTGAAACCACAGGGTACTATTTTAAAGTTTACCCTTACTTTAATTAATGTGACTTTGGTATTGATAAACAACCTTAAAGTGATAATTATAAAAAATGAGAGGGAGTAATTCTCAACGGCGACTTTCATAAAAAAAAAATAAAGAATTCTCAATGGCCACTGGTTATATTGATACCAGTAATATTGCATTGTTAGTTGAGATAATTAAATGTACCATATTTAAATCCGGCATCTTATACATTGATAATTACTAATTGGATTGGTAATTAACACTATTATGGCTAATTAATAATTACTTTTATTAAATATAAGTAGGTATTAATAATTAATATAGTTTAGGTTTTGATATTAAAACAAACACAACTCATATATTGATCAATCTATTAAGGATTCATGCCGGGCCATGTTATAAATTGTTTACCCAAACAGTTCCAACGAGTCTCACGATTCTATGGGTTTGTACCCAAGTCTATTGATAACTAAAAAATTGGGTTTTGCGGTTCAATGAATGTGGAGGGGATTCCATTATGGCGTGGATGTTGGTCGCTTGTGTGTTTAGAAAAATGAAGGAGCATTGTTAATGTGAGTGAAGGTCCATCATAGTGTCACAGGCTAAGTTTTTCAATGCTTAAACACTGTGCGACACTAGCAAAACAACTAATGATTATGCTAGCAAAGCCTTTGCGAGAAATGCGAACAAGTTGCGAACGCTTATGCAGAAGCTAAGTAAAAATGCGCAAAGTGTGTAAAGAGAGCTTTGTGGAAACTATACAAGTATGTTTCTTGTTCACTTTCCAAGGTGATTTACAAATGAGAGGGGAGTTACATATTTATAGGCATTCTCCACCTCCTTAACGAACGGATAAGATCGATTCTCTAAAAATATCTACGATCCAACGGCTAAAATGAAATAGCTAGAATTTTCCATACAAAATATCTACAACTAGAAAAGTATGGAGAAACCTAGAAAGTTATACACAATTCTACATATGTGTAGAGAATTCTAGAACATTACCAAGAAAAACCTCCCTTTGACTATAAAACTCGCATTGTAAACGCCATCGCGTGCCATCATGCGAGACTTTCGCTTGTCTAAGTGTTGGGCCGTGTCAATAGGAAGTTGAGTCTCTACGTGGATGTATTTAGTTGGTGACGACTGAGAAGTTGTCAAACAGTAGAAAATGTGCGTCTTTTCTCATAACTCTTTTCTCATAACTAAAAGTTATACTTGATAATAGAAAATTTAAGATGACTAAAAATCATGCTTGATAATTGGAAATTCAGGATGGAAAGTAAGAGCTTTGATCGTTAAAAGGTTCTTCACCTTGTTTTATATAAAAAAAAAGGTTCTTCACCTTGCATAATAGATGCATGTGGTTACTAATACGAAACAATTGATCTATCATAATTTTTTATGACGTGGTTACTAATACGAAACAATTGATCTACCATAATTTTTTGCGACGTCCAAAGGTGCATTGGGACATGTGATGCTCTTCTAGCTCGCCAACACTACTTTTAATTCAATTCCCTTAAATATTCGAATACAAATGTGGTGAAATGAAATTCTGGCAATTTCGCTTAAACCTTTCGCAATTTTAACTTTAAATTTATCATTTAAATATTTATTATACTAGGTTTAATGCATGGAGAGGTGCTTCAAGTTATCCTTAAAAATCCGCTGTCTCCCTGAACTTTCAAAGTGACCCCGTAGCTATCCCAACTTTTAAAAAGTGAACCACTTTGCTCTTTGAATGCTACGTGTCAATTTCTGGTTGGTTTGACTTTTCAAAGATGTCATTTTTCTAAATTTTCTCACTCCAATCAAAAGCTGACATGTGACTTTCAGGGAGCCAGGTGGTGCATTTTTTCAAAGTTGAGGTAGCTACGGGGTCACTTTGAAAGTTCAGGGGGACAGAAGGTTTTTTTGAGACAACTTGAGGTATCTCATGATGTATTAAACCATTATACTACCAAGATTTCAACTAATTGTCGCTACTCCGAAATGACTCGCTAAATTCAGTGTAATCTATTTCCTCACTACAGCACTACTGCTGCCACTTCTATGAAAAGCATTTTACAAAAAGAATTGAGGTTTTGTTGAATATGGATTTTTAACGAGGTCGAGTATCGGATTCGATGCCTCCCACATCCGTTTTGAGATGTATAACATTTAACAGAATATAAACAAATGAATTTTAGTTAGATATATTAGAATTTCTTTGTATTTATTATTTTTATTATATCATTATCTCTTTATAGATACATAAAAATTGCTTTATTTCTAATCTTTAAAGTTTCAGAATCAAGAACCTTTAAATGAAAACCATCAAAATTCTAGAGAAAAAATACAAAACATTAACCAATTTCAAAGATAATTCTCAAATGGGATGCAACATCGGGTGGTGTATTTTAATTATCAGCTGGATTTGATAGGTAAAAGGATTCTTCACCAATCTTCGTATAACAGTGTTTATGGAAAATATTACGTAGAAAAATAAATTCTTTTGTGTTTAACTTAGTAGAAAATGGATTGCAAATCGTAAGCTTCTACAATCAAACTCCACATAGAAATTGGAAGCCAATGAAATGAAAATTAAACAGATGTTCTTCAACCTAACTCATCCTATATTTACATTCACTTTCTCAATCTTTTCTTTTCTGGATAAACTAACTCTAAACAAGACAGCAATGCAGCTAAAGACCCTTCAATTTAATCATCCTATCTACCCAATATGCCTGATGAATTCGAAAATGATCCAACTAAACCCCCCAAAACCCAACAACAATGTACCGATTTTTCATTTTCGTCCTTGTTTTGCATCTTTCATTCATATCCCTCAGTCCCACTCTCAACCATTCATCCGTAACGACCCATCCCTCATCAATTTCAAGCTCAAACTGTTAAATCTCTCCCTTGAATATTGTCGAGAGGCTTTTCTCCAGTCGGTTCCCGCCTTCATCATCGCGACAAACTCCTCGTAACTTATCCGTCCATCCTGCGAGAATAGAGAATAAAATGGTGTTACTCTAGAGCCGTAAATTTGTGAAATCTAACGGTCTTTTGCTCACCTTGTCTGTGTCGACGTCTTGCATGATCGCATTGATCACATCCTCGCCACAGATCTCAGCTTCATCATTCAATGATGAAGTCAACTCCCCAATCTCAATGTAACCACTTTTGTTCTGATCGAAAAAGGCGAAAGCTTTATGCAGATGCTCATCGTTGCCCATCTTTTTAAGATGAACCGAAACTGCGACAAATTCCCCATAGTTCAGGCTCCCATCGCCATCAACATCAGCCTGTAAAAGGAACATTCAGAACTTCTTTCAATTAACAAAGGAAAATTTATGTATAGAAGCAACAAACATTATTTATTCTAATTTAAGGTCTTACAAAATGTTAGAAATATAAGTTTGAACCAATTATGAGGAGTTTTTTTAGTAGACTTTACTTTGTCTAATTTCCCAGACTTATGAAATGAGGGAATATCTTGGTTAATAACAAAATAATGCTTACAGCATCCATAAGAATCTGAAGATCTGCATCTGCAATTTGTTGGCCAAGCTTGTGCAACCCAATTTTAAGCTCCTTGACATTGATTTTGCCTCGTTTATTAGTATCCATCATGTCAAAGGCATCCTTTATGCCAGCCACTTCTTCCACTGATAGATGTTCAGCAATCACCTGCAGATGCAAGCATTCATATTGTCAATTTGTCAGTTATTGCCAAATACATTTACATCACAGTTAAGGTTCACTAAACAAAAGAAACCATTAATTACCCTAAGAGCTCTTTTCTTCAGCTTGTTCATCACAGAAAACTGTTTAAGCCTCGCTTTCACAGTTTCTCCCAATGATACATTGGGAGCTTTCTTCGCATTCTGTAACCAAGGATGATCTGCAAGGGAAATGTGAAATGATGGTTTAATTGAGGCCAAGAATTCTCCATGGCATGAATACAGAAAAAAAAAAATTAATCTATACCAAGAACTTGTTGGGCTGTAAGCCGTAGTTTAGGATCGGGGTTAAGCATTTTCTTTACCAGATCCTTGGCATGATCAGAAACTTTAGGCCAGGGATCCCTCTTGAAATCAATGACAGATCGAATAATCGCTTGTGCTACCCCTTGCTCAGTTTCTGTGTAAAGAAGAACATCATCGAAACAAACACGGATTTCAGAAAGACATCAAATGTTGGAGAATCAAAGTCGAGCTTCAAAATGTTTACTATATATAGTAAGACATCAAAAATGTCTTATCCTTTAGACTTTGATAAAGTAGAGCTCAAACCACACAGTATATATATATTTGAGTAAAATGCCTTGAAAATGAGGAAAACTAACCTGCCCAAAAAGGCGGGACACCACAAAGTAAAATGTAAAGGATGACTCCAGCACTCCATACATCAACTTCTGGGCCGTAATTGCGTTTAAGAACCTCTGGAGCCATGTAATAAGGGCTTCCTACTATCTCATTAAATCTCTCACCTGTAGAAAAACAAAGTCAATGGGCAATTCAAACTCAAGGTAAGAGAATAACACGAAAATGTTGAAACAAGTAATGTTTCTCATATAGTGCAATACCAGGTTTAAAGAAGACAGACAATCCAAAATCAATGGCTTTTAACGGGGCTGTTTCCTTCTTATTTCCAAACAAAAAGTTCTCTGGTTTGAGATCACGATGCATGACTCCGTGTTTATGGCACATCTGTACCACAAAACGCAATTAGTACCGCTTTTTAGCATTGCTATGTATGCTAATACAATTTCCTTGCAACTCAGTGACAATGTAAACCATC
>CAOJBI010539282.1:0-10077 GCA_948277035.1 Euphorbia corollata
ATTAAAATCTTTAATATTTGATAATATTTATTGTAGTTAAGTACCCAAATTTAATAGAATAAATTTTTTAAAAGTTTAAAGCACGTATAGATTTAATATATAAATATATAAAAAGTAAAAAATTTATTCGTCGGGCCGGGTTCGGGCCGGGCTTGGGTATTTATATAAAAACCAAGCCCGACCCATAAAACTTCGGGCTTTGTCGGGTTGGGCTCGGGCCGGGCTTTCTTAAAAAATGAATGTTCAAGCCCGGCCCATTGAAGCGGGCTCGGGCTGGGCCGGGCGGGTAGCTCGGCCCGTGAACAGGTCTATTTACGAATAAGCCTTGATAAGATTTTAAAATGTATTTGTTCATCAATTAAATATTCTAATAATAATCATATTGTATTTTTTTAAAGTAAATTTTAATTGTTTATACATAATTTTAAACAAAAAAGAGTGAAATTCTTTTGATGAATTTTGAAATTTTAAAAAATCCTGCCTATGCGCCGCCTAAGTCCCGAATTTAAAAATAGATGTCTGAAAATTTATCAAAAACTCCCGTCTAGGCGCCCGCCTAATCCGCCTAGGCAGCCGCCTAGCCCGCCTAATCATTCAAAACGTCTAGGACCGCTCAACTATAGAAAATCGGGATGGTGTTTTGAAAAATCCCGCCTAAACGCCGCCATTTTGAAAACACTGTAATTCAATGATAACAAAAGGGAAAGTAAACTTTGTCAAAAACAAAATGATTGTAGAAATTATTACGTGAATCACCATTATTAATAATTGGTGGGCCTTGAAGATCAAATGGAGTGCACGTGTGATTAGTTTTTAATCCTTGTTTGTTGTTTAACGATGATTCATTTGATGGAGACACAAATTTCTAACTAGTAGAAAAGACAAGGAATTTCTGGGTATTGACCCTATCCCACCCATCAGTTGTTTGTTTGCTACCTCTTCTATTATTTGACCTATTCAACCTAGATAGGGAATCATATAATTTGGGTTAGAATAATACAACCTTGGTCAGAGAATATAATTGAATCAGGATTGAGCATGGAAAATTATATTTCGGCTTACTATAGATGTAATAAATAAATAAATACATATATTATTATATATGTTATGTATTGTAGAATCTTCCATGTTTGCTAATTTGTTTTTCTTTTTTTGAAATCTTTCGATACTTTATTGAGCTTTCATTACGTACGTGAATATCTTTTTTTATTATTATTATTATCGTGAATATACTACAATGCATTGATAGTTTTTACCACTAAATTGAACGTGGTTAATTTAATATCAAAGGTAAATGTAAATATTTCATCTTAGATCCTAAATTTATTTCATTTAAGCAATATATTTAAGATATACAGAATCTGATAGATATTGTGTAGTGCGTTAAAGTTCTCAATGTTTGTTTGGTTGATCTCCAATTATTCAACCCATAGTGTCGTTTTGTTGTTATTTATAATTTCAATATACATATATTATTAGTTCAATCCATATTTCAGTTTTTTTTTTTTGAACAATTATTCACATTGAAAATTGTTCTGTTTCGTTGCAAGAATAAATGGAAAAAATTCCGAAAACTGGTATAATTCAACAAAATCACTCCATTTTGATATTTGGCATTTCCAAGGCACATTTATATTATACGCAACGCAACTATCTTTTTCCTCTTCTCCGTCCTTTTGTTTTCTCCCTGCAACTCGCCGGCGTCTTTACTCCGCGTCTCCGCCTGCTGCTTTTCTGCCTCCTCATTTCTATCGTCTTTACATTTCTCTGCATTCTTTGCTTTTCCGATTCTTAATTGCCTTTCAGCTCCACAGCTGTCGTCGTCCGTCGTAGGCGGGATATTGCCTCTCGTCCTTTCAAGGTACCATTTTTCTTTCTGCTTTTCGATATTTTTGTTGGATTCTGAATTTTACGTCGGTCACGGAGGTAGTTATTGTTAATTTGTTGGATTTTCTTGAGTTGGAATTACCACATTTCCTAATTAATTTCATCAAACCGTGATTTCTTTTTATTCGTTAAAGAATCTGGATTTATGTCACAATTTGTCCGAGAGATCACACTAGCCCTCATATGCAGCTCGCTTTTTCCACAGAGTAAATGCTGCGCAATTGACAGTTTTTGCGCCATTGTTATGTCACGAGAATGTGGATTTTTCATGAATTTAGTAATTAGAGCTACTTCAATATCAAC
Source organism: Euphorbia corollata (assembly GCA_948277035.1). Lineage (NCBI taxonomy): Eukaryota > Viridiplantae > Streptophyta > Magnoliopsida > Malpighiales > Euphorbiaceae > Euphorbia > Euphorbia corollata. Next base: position 2,191 of record CAOJBI010539282.1, read on the forward strand.
GTATTATATTATATTTTGAGGTCTCTGCATGCTTTAAATTACTTGGATATTATTTATAGTCAACCATATAAAGCTTATTTTATAATTTATTTGGAGATAACAAACTTTTGGATGATCATTGGAGGTAAATGACCAATGGCTTATTCTAAGATTCATACAAGATGAAAATGTTGAAATTTTTTACTTAAAAAGTGAGCTGCTAACTCAAAATGGATGCTTGAATATGCCCATGCTTTGTATAACTGTTCATGCAGATTTGTTTGATTTTAATTTTAAAAAGATAATTTCATTTGTTATCAAATGAGTAATTTAACTGTGATGCGCTTTTGCATCTTTGATCCGGGTGTTATCAGATGAAAGTTTTGGAGAGATCAGGAAGCTTAAGGCAGTTCTGCTTTTAAGGCTTAAAATAATTATTAGAGCCTCACATTCTTGTGGGGTTTATAGCTCAGTTCTTAAGTTATGATTAGATATTGATGAACTGGCAAATCCAAGTATCACAAGATGTATGCTGTAGAGAGGCTTGGAAGCTATATAACCAGAGGCGTATACACTGTCGCTGGTCCATTTCACCCATTTGGCGGAGCTGTGGATATCATTGTGGTGGAACAGCCTGATGGGAGCTTCAAGTCCTCACCTTGGTATGTCCGGTTTGGGAAATTTCAAGGGGTTTTGAAGGCGAGAGAGAAGGTAGTTATCATAAATGTTAATGGAAGTGAAGCGAATTTCCACATGTTTCTTAATCAAAGAGGAGAAGCTTACTTTCTGAGAGAGAGAGAAGAAGGAGAAGGAGAAGGAGAATCTGATGTTTCATATTCAAGTGATGAGATGGATGATGATTCCCAGGATAGCAGGATGATACCCAAAAGTTGCAGCTATAATGGGAGCAACTCAAGTTCAGTTACAGAATTTGATGGAAGTGATGGGAAAATTGTGGCGGTGACTAATTCCCAGCAGTCAAGGATATCTCGGTTTGTTTTTGGACGGAGGTCAATGGAGGAGGATGTGTACCTAAAGGAAGTTGATAATGTTGGAGTTATAAGAATGAGTACATTGGAGACTGCAGATATCGCTGCTGATCTCGTTGAAACTTTCATGTTAGATGAGGGTGATCTGAGAGAAAAATTGGTTCAGATGTCCGAAACTTCAAGAGACATTGATGAATCTCATTTGAAAAATATTGATGAAGATGAGAATTCTGAGGATGTAACCATTTTGGACACTTGTTTAAATTCACAAATTCCAGATATGGTTGAAGCATGTCCTGAGAAGAAGGTTGATGTAGATCAGGCTTCAGAAGAAACAGATGCTGTATTGTCAAGTATTGGCATTCCTGAGAAAGACGAAGATCTGAGCAGAGTTCAATCCTCCATTTATTGTGAAACATCACAAAGTTTGATAATGGGGTCGGATGGACTTCAAAATCAGTCAGAGAAAATGCTGTACCTTGCTAATGGAAACTCTGGGGACAGTCATATATGTGCTGAAACTTTGCATACCGCAGCTGAGCCACTAACTGAGGTTAATCTTCTAACTAATTCTAATGATTGTGTACAAAAATCTCATCTTAGCAAATTTGAACAAACTAACATTCTTCCAAGATTATTTCATTGATTTTATAAGAGTAATCTAGAGTTAGGTCTTCATTTTTATTGGTTAGGTGCATGAGACTTACATGTAACGAGCTCAACAATTCTCTTTATCTTATATAGAGTAATAACCAAATCTATAAAATTGTGAAGTTTAGGAGAAAAACACAACTATAGTGATGAAAAGCTTGGCTTTCTGTCTTGTGGAAAAATCGATGTACCAAGTCTTTAGGAATTGATGAACATGGTTGTCTTTACCTTGAGCCGCATATATTCATGCATTCTTTGCTTAGCAGAACTCAAACCCTACATAAGTTGTAGAATGTAGATCCAGTTTGATTGGTTAAATTACTGTGATTGGAAGTTTTGATTCTGTCGACACTGAGGTGACAAGTTTCTTTCAGGATACAGGTCATTGTCAAGCAGAAGATTTGCAGTTGGAGGGAAAACGAATTGCTTGTTCTGATATGTGTCCTCAACAAACAAATCCATCTTCTCCATCTATACATGGGCATGACAGAGCTAATCTTGAACTAACAGTGACAGCGACTGCATCCTATACTCAAATGGTCCAAAGTAACACTGCAATAGGTTCAAATGAAGTCAAGGCTGAAGGTGCCAGTTTAATTTCTGGTTTTAGGAACTCAATTGATCAGGGTCAAGATGAAAATGGTGATGAATTTACCCGCAACATGCTTCCCATTCGTCTCGGGTCAGTTGATGATTTGGTACAACCTGTTGAAGATTGTGGCCATCCAGAAGTAGCTAGAGTTCCAGTGCCAGAGAGTTCAGAGGAAGACCAGTTTTTCTTAAGTGATATTGATGATTCTGAACCAGGAGAAAATCAGGCGTCAACTTTTCCAGATGCTCTTGATAAAGAAAGGTTTATTCAAACAAATGGATCAAGCAAGTTTGAGAGCTTAGAAGATAACTCAAAAGTGATTTCAAGCCCCATCTCTATCTCTAGACGTCATACTGACCCTGGTGCAGAAGGCGCAAGGCTGGCAGAATCGCTACCTAATATGCGGTCTGACATTGATGATCTTGGTACAGAGAACCTACATCTGACTCTAAGCCATTCACTGGAATCGAGTTCAACATCGCAACTGAACTGTACGATTTTAGATACAGGAAATGGAAATCAGTCACCACATGGTAATATTAATGCGAAAGATGCTCAAGCGCTGGAATGTAGCAAAGTTGGTGTTGACATTCCAGCTGTTGGTAAGGTTCTTGAACATTTGCACTTACTGAATTTATTTTGTTGGCTTCCGTTGTTTTTGGATTGGTAGGAGAGCATTTTGGTATCTATATAATTTGAAATTTAAATATCAAGGATCATGCTTCTCGGAGTGTGTGTTCTGTTGATGTTTGCAGACAATGCAATCTTTTCAGTTAAGGAAACAACAAGAGCATCCAAGGCTTAATCCCAACTAGTTGGGGTCAGCTGTAGGGTTTCTTCCCTATTTATTCCGGCTCGTAGTAAGATCCTTTAAAATATTTAAAAGTCAAATATCATTTTCAATACCTTCATTCAAATCTGATTTTGGTCTTTCTCCCTTGTTTACGACATTAAATGACATTCTCACATTTATTCATCAGATTGTTGGTTGCTTGATTGGTTTTGAACATTTCCAAGCCACTTTAAATGCATTTTCTGCAATATATCTTCCATGGTTTCCCTTTATTTTCATTTCAAGAGAACTTTGAATTTTATTATTCCAGTATGAAAAAAGGGTTTTACTATAGACTTCATTTTTCATTCTTTGCAATTAAAAAATACAGCTCGGTGATTGTTTTCTTGTTTATGGTCCTTTTAAAGGCTTAGTACCATTTGAATATTACATGCATTCTGCTGTATGCAGAGATCTTCCTTTTCAAACACTTATATATGAACGAATGGGAGCTGAAGCTGCTTCTTAAGCCTTTGATGCTGAAAAGGTCGACATAAATAGATTAGCCGCTCTAGGTTCTGACGCTGTGAAGAATATTAGGATTGTTTTTTTGAATTCGTAGTCATTACTTCCAGTGGAATGCCGTGGCTCCTATTGTTATAGGAATGGCAGCATTTGGAAGTGAAAACATGTTTGAACCAGAAGGCATGTTACCGGTTGATCAAATTGAGAAATCTCCTGTAGGTGATCCGTCAAAAGCCATTGATTCTAGTAGTGGAAGCTGGAGCCTTTGGCCTTTCCCTTTTAGAAGATCAAGGTCCCTGAAGACAATGCAGCCAACTCTAACTGATACCAGAAGTTCTGATTCTGGGAATGCATCAGCCAGCAATCATGACTCGGAAAATGATAGAATACATGTTAAAGACATGAAGAAGATGTTAAAGGCAACTACTCCAACATCTGGTGAGCTGGCATCTTTGAATCTAAAGGAAGGGAGTAATGCCGTGACATTCACATTCTCCACTGCTATGCTGGGGAGGCAAAAGGTTAATTATGATTTGTCATTAATACGAGTTATAAATCAACTTTTTCAGTTTTCTCCACAAGTAAGGTTTTTTCAGTTTTCAATTTCTTTTGACAATTTGTTGTTAATACGACGTATAACAGGTTGATGCTAGAATTTATTTATGGAAATGGAACACTCGCATAGTGATCTCAGATGTTGATGGGACAATTACAAAGTAAGAGTCTCAGTGTCTTCTGAAAATTTCAATATTTCTGAGTTTAAAAGTTTCAACCTTTTTGCTTGTTTGAAGATATACAAATGGCAAATTGGTTACTGCCATCCCAAACAATGGCAAATGTTTCTAAATATTCTCTCGACATATGAGATCCGCCAATTTTTTATTTACATATATTCATGAATTATCTGACAAACAACTTCTACAGAACCATAAAATCAAATGTTATGAATGATGGCTTTGGACAAAAAGCGTGCTTTAAAACCAATATTAGCTCGAGATGATTTGGAAGCAGTCATGGATTCCATTAGGGATTTATGAACTAATGAAAAAGGTCTAGCAAGGGAATGTTCATTGTGCGTTGGAATTTAGGATGTTTATATGGTTTGAATCTTAATATGAGGATAAATGATGTTTAAGGATTTTATTCTTGTTTTGATAGCATGCGCTACGCTCCTGTGATGCTATGACTGTTCTACATTTCATCTATAATAGAAACTTGTGATGTTCTTGCATCTTTTGCATACCTTTCACAGGGAATGGTACTGATTTTTCTTTTTATTAAATTTAAAATTCGTTTAAGGTTATGAAAACAAGTCTTTTTTTCCTTTTGCTTCTCTGAATCCTTGGTGTCATCTTGTTGTATTTGAGTGTAACTTTTCTTGACATTGCTGTTGCAGATCAGATGTTCTAGGCCAGTTCATGCCTTTAGTTGGCATAGATTGGTCGCAAACTGGAGTTGTACATTTGTTTTCGTCTATTAAGGTGAGATGTTTATTTCATGTGATTTTGGAGTGGAGTGTATATGTAAGATAAGACTCCATTTTCTTTTTCATGCAATGCTCGAGAGGCCTACTTTTCACTCATTACTGCCAATAAGAGAACTTTTATTCAGATGGCTTCTTCAGTTGAAAATGAAAAGCCTCATATGGAACTCTCTTATGCAGAGATTAGAACCTTTGTTGTTGCCAGTGTTGACTTTTTTTTCCTTGGGATAAGAGCGGAAGTTTTCTGTTTGTGCTGCCTCTGACTAAATACAAATGTTACAATAAATTTAATTTTTATCAGTTATTGTTTGCAGAACAATGGGTATCAGTTTCTCTACTTGAGTGCACGTTCAATTTCTCAAGCGTATATTACTAGGCAATTCCTAGTTAATCTTAAACAGGTGAGTGAAGCTTTGCTCATATTTTGGAGCTACTGGTCAAAATTAAGAAAGTACAAAGATTTTTTATTGGGCTTCGTCTTCTTTTCTAAACTAAGTTACTTCATCTTGTTTTAGGATGGGAAGGCTTTACCAGATGGTCCTGTTGTTATATCACCTGATGGGCTCTTCCCTTCTCTATTTCGTGAAGGTAACTCGATTATATTGTATAATTTTCCATAGTTTGAAATTGCATGTATAAATATTAATTTGATGATTCTCTAAACAACAACAGAGCTTTTTGTGAGCATTGAGTGGTTTTTCTGATGACACTTTTTAATCATGATATATGGACTAAATCTTGTTTCCTCCCCTATGATCAGTCATTAGAAGAGCTCCACATGAATTCAAGATCGCATGCCTGGAGGTTAGTGTCCTCTGTTTTTTTTTTCTGTTCGATGTGTTAGTAGAAGAGCACCTCTGATTTTTTTTTCCTAATCTTATAAATTTCAGGATATCAAGGCATTGTTTCCTCCTGATTGGAGCCCTTTTTATGCGGGTTTTGGCAACAGAGATACTGATGAAATTAGCTATCTTAAAGTTGGAATACCAAAGGGAAAAATCTTCATTATCAATCCAAAGGTATATCAATTATAGGCCTTGATGCTTGGAAAACATAAACAGAGAATGATGCTAAGTTTGGGTTCGGATGTGCAGGGTGAGGTTGCTGTGAATAGATTAGTGGATGCAAGATACACTTCGCTTCATGCTCTTGTGCATGGCATGTTCCCTGTCATGACATCATCTGTGCAGGTTCAGGTTTGTGACCAATCTAGCCTAGCTATACTCGCCACCTCCACCTTCATGTATTTGAGCTCTTCACTCCTATGTTGTACATGGATGTACTGCTATTCCATGTCACTCATTCTTCTTTCCATTTTCTTTTCTTCTCATTGACAACAGGAGGATTATAACTCCTGGAACTTCTGGAAGTTGCCACCTCCACATATTGATGATATTTGAGCTCTCCAAAACCACAGAAAAATGGATTTTTATCACGATTGATATAGAACCATTCAGGTAACTTTTATCTCAGCTTTGCAGATTTCAATATGCTTAATCGATTTATTAATCTCCAGTTTATCCACTGCTGAAAACTGCTGGTGCATTTTTTTTTGAGAGAAAAAGATAAGAAAACCTATTTTGACATTGTGTGCGTTAGGAACTCTGGTATATTGTGTTGTATCATTAGCCACTGGTGGCATGCGTGTGATGGAAGAAGTTAAAGAATGCTGCTTTTGTCATATCGGCTGATTAACACGCCTGGCCAGACCATTTTAACAGGAGAAGAGGGTTATACTAAGAAAAGAGAAATAAATTCTTTTGTGTCAATAATGTTCTTCATTAAATGGTTAAAAATGTAGAATACTGTATAGTATAGGCCCTTGAGCGCAATTGTTTCTCATGGGATGCCCTGAAAACATTCTTGCACACTTTTCCTACAAATCTATTTCCCATTTTTTTTTTTACATGATCACTTAGTTCTAGTGGAAATGTTCTATTTACTAGTTAAACTTTTTTTGTTAATTATTGAAATGATTATATCATTAATTTGTTGATTGTGGCACTCAACTGATAGTCTGTAGACTCTATAGGTATTATTTTTCAAGTTTTTTCTTTTGAATTTCTACAAATTTTTGTTCCCAAAATATGTGGTTGATGCAAATAAATGATGTAGTTCAGACATTAACGCTAACAAAAGGTTTGGTGGCCCAACATTTGTTAAATATGTTTAGATTAAATCAGAAGTCGTGTGCTTCTATACGGTATCTCAATTCCTAATTTGTGTCCATAAATTTCTTGCCAGATTTTCTTCAAACAAAAATCTCAATTTTTAGATGGATTAAAAGGAGAACTCATAAAGCTTCTCCGGTGGAACTTCAACTTTTAAAAATTAGACAATGTCTACAAAACATGTGCTACTGGGTAACAATTAATCATAATTAAGATTTAGAAGGGTGTTTTTGCTCCAGATTCATTCCAAAACATAAATTGAATTTATGCAAATAAAATAGATGTATGGGATTTTGAAAAAAAAAACAAATTGAGTTGTAGGTATGGGAATCTCACATTTCAAAACGATATTTCATTAAATTCTTTTACCTTGTTGATGTTATGTGTGTGTCTACGTTAATGTTTTGTCATTTTCCTACCAAAAGAACAACCAGAAAACGTAGGCAATCCTATCCAAGCAAGTGGGACAGTTTTATCTTCATTTAATTGCACATACATCACCAAACCTAAAGCCTAGTATTCAAATTCAATGAATACATCACTACTTCTTTTCTTGTTAAAAAAAACTTGGTTTCGTTAATTCCAAATTAGGTCGAGGGAATTTGCTTTGAATCTGTTCTTGAGACATTGCATATAATTTATAACTATAAATTATCGACTCTGTTTGATTATATAAAGATTGTTGATTTGTTTTTGTTTAGAAACTTTCCACAACTTGGACTAAT
>CAOJBI010539604.1:0-18281 GCA_948277035.1 Euphorbia corollata
AGTTGGTGTCTAGGTTAGTGTCTAGGTTCGTCTCCTTTAGGGCAACCAAAAAGTTGAGTTTAAATAGGAGAAAACTCCTAAAAAGGCAAGGAATTCCGTAATGCACAAAACTGCCCAAAATATATTTGGCCGACTTCTGGCAACACTTTTCCAAAAGTGTTGCCTTTGATCCGAAAATAGTTTTTTCCAGATTAGCGCACGACCTTGGGCACGTCGTGTAACCTGTATGACACGCCGTGTAAAAATGGCAATTTTCACCCTCTTTCTGGTTGGTGGGCGTGCAACGATCTGAGGCAACACTTTTCTGCCAAAAGTGTTGCCTTATCCCGTCTTTACTCTTTTTCAGCTTTGCTTCGCTCCATTTCGCTCATGCCTTGACCCGATCACTTCTCAACTTAGATCCTAATCAAAATAACTCAAACAAAACACATCAAGGCACCACAATAAAAATGAAACCAAAACATAAAACACACGAAAAACTATAAAAAACTACGAAACACACAAAAAGCAAAACTAACTTAAAACACACTTAAAAACATTCAACTAAACTAAAAACAACTAAAATCATATCACGAATTGAGCCATAATCATAGAAGAATAGGGTCAAAATGACCCTTATCATAAGTATAAGTATAAATACAAGTATATGAAATTAAATTAAGAAAAGAGGGGTAAAATGGTCATTTCAACCTTTGGATATTTTTGAAACATAATAAGATAGAAATTATCAAGCTTTGACTCTAAAAAATAACCAGAAAACGTAAGAGGAGAAGAGAGGAAGATGAGAGAAGAAAGAAGAAAGTGGAAGTATCTGTCGTGTATTGCAAGGGAATAAAGATATACAGTAGATTTGAAGTTTTGTAATACTTGTGGTTTTGTAATAAAATGACATGTACTAGATAGTGTGTGAGAAGTGTGATTTGTAATTTTTATGATATTTGGAGTTATAAAGATTGGAATGTACTTCATATATATTATGTTTTGTTTGGAGTTTTAAGTAATGAGATTGACTGAGATTAAACATTAGTTTATATGATGATAAATAAGCAAGTTACTAAAGGTTACCATTACCGTGGCACTCTCCGTTAAGGGGGTGTTACAGTGTCTCTTCCTGTGCAACAAGAGAAAAAGCTTGACGTACGTTAGACAAAGAAGACATCACGAGTATATTGGATCGAACCGCTTTGTACAAGTCATTGAGACCCATTAAGAATTGTATCAAGCACTTCTCCTCCTTCTCCTCACCATGTGCCTTCATCTGGTTACATAGAGGAGTTGACTTATAAGTGTCAAATTCAGTCCAAAGTCCTTTAATCTTTGTGTAATATGCCGAGACCGTCATGGTTCCTTGTGTTAGTAATAATGTATGCCCTAAGAGCAATTAGGGTAGGTCGTTATGTATCATGTAGTACTACGTAAACTCCATTTCAAATTAATAAAAGGCATTTTTACTTTGTTATTCGAATGTATGATAATTTTATTTAATGCATGGTATATATTATAGCATATGTGATAAATCATAATGGGACTATGATTGTTGAGATTATCACTATGTGTAATTATAATTATGACTAAATATCCCTGATCATAGCTTCAACAAGATTGGACATTGATGAAACGGATAGATCAGCATGTGGGTGCACTTCTTAGAAGCTATTCTCAACAGGCTTAAAATGGGATCTTGAAGTGAACACATGAATATAATATGGTAGTATATTGGAGACCCACTATGAGACATCATATGGAATAATATCTTGTGTCAATGATAAGTCTCATTACAGTAGTTGTGTGAATATTCTTTGACTTGAGAGGCTAGACATCTTATGTAGTCGTAATTATACTTTGGGTTACTCTTATGCAGTTCACTCTAGTGGATGTTAAAAGAGTAATTAGGGGTATGGTAACGCCTACTCATTGGTAGGCTGAGTTGTCAAGATAGGATCCATCACTCCCGGATAAATGGGAGAAATACCTGGCCACTTGTAGAAGTGACAATTGCTCGTAAATCTCTGATCAGAGTAAGTGTTAATAGAATGAGATTCTAGTTAATACTTCACAAAAGGAGCAATGTACTTTGGGAATAAGAAAATGCACTGAATGGATTTGGTATTACAGGTCCAAAGGGTTGACACTTATCCATGCCCTAAAACCAATTGGTATTGCTTGATGGAAGGAGTGTATCATACAGTAGTCTACTGTAGTATCTGGACTTGTTTGTAGAAACATACAACATCGCCGACATTGAGAGATCATGAATCCTTGCTAGAGGCCTCCTATGATCGTCTATAGATTAGGACTATTATTTATTGGATAAATAAAGTCCGTACCAATCAATGTTTTATTAGTGGGAAAATTAATTGGATAAAATATTTAGCGGCTTGGTGTCCGGGGTCCTACGGATCACATACTTTGAGAAATCATGAACAATGTAAAAGACTTCTATACTGGGTATAATCCAAAATATATTTAAAGGACTAAAATGGAAATTTTACTCACGGGTTGGACCCGGGGTCGGTAAAATTATCCAAAGGGAGAAACTGGAAAAATCTCGCAAGCTGGGCTTGCGAGAAATCTCACAAGCCTGCTGCGAGGAACCTCGCAACAGCCCGTAAGTTGTTGCGAGATTTCTCGCAGCAGCGCTACGAGGCAGCGCGAGGCTGCGAGGAACCTCGCAGCAGCGCTGCGAGGATTCTAGCGGGCGCCGCAAGGGCGCGCGCATGGTATGAGAAATTTTCCCATCCCACATCGGTTTCAAGGGGAGCCTGTTGGCTCCTCTTAGCCTATAAAAAGACTCCATTTTCCCTTTTAAAGTGTGCTTTTGCAAGGTTTTCTACGATATTTTTCGAGGAAAACCAATAATTAATATTTTTGTTCTTTTGTTGAGTTGGCTAGCACCGACTCAACTAGTGAAAGTTTTTTCCTTCGAGTTTTTGTTCGGCCTTCTCGTGTGGATACGCGTAGCATCAAAAGGAGCTTGGAGGTCTTCAACAAGTAGGTCTTTTTCTCATTTGTATTTATTTATTGTTTATTATTTTATTTAGAATATATGCATGCTTAGTTATGCTTTAAGTTAGGAATTCTGTACTTAGTTTAGAACTAAACTTTAGAATTGTCATGCTTAGGCTTAAGCTAAGATTTAAGTATTGCTTTAATTAGTTTGGAACTAAGTTAGAGAATACTTATTAATTCTAAGTAAATAATGAACTTCGCATGCTTTATTCAATTATGCACATTAAGGTGAACGTAGGCTTAGGAAAATTTTAAATTTCCGATGCGTATGCTAGGCATATTAGAACGGAATTTTCCTAACACATTTATCCTTTTCTTGTTCTCCATGCACCAAATTGCAAGTAAGTCATTGACGTTGATGATGGACTGATTCTTCCTTCCAAACAGTGTACTGGCAAAGTACTTGTGGATGATTCTATGCGAGGGTTTGGCTATGGAATCAGTAGTCGTAGGGGCATCAGATTTGTAAACTATTTGTTTCCATTAGGTGTTGGCATCAAAATCAGTAGGGATGGCTTCCAAGGCATCATCAAGAATGAAATTCATGTTCTCCTCCTTAGTGACATCCTCAAGCAGTTGATTAAACTCCGTCAAAGCCATGATTTTCTCCAAACTGAAAACTCAAAAACTTACCCTTTTTTCAGCATAGTCAAAAGAACTCCTAAGTGATCTCTTTATACACAGGGTCGTCCGCTTGACTGAACTTAAAGAGCCCGGCAGTAGCAAGCAGGTTAGAGACTTCATGTTCAATGCCGAGATGAATCAGGCAAATCCAATCAATTGTTCTTGAACGATCAAACCCTTGTTTGGAGATATAGATGAAGCGAGCTTTTTTAGTTTCAGAGTGAAAGGTTGTCATACGCTTCACTTACTTTTCCATGGAAGTGGACGAAGAATCGCTCCCGATTTGAGATGGGTCGGTGTTTTGGGAGGCAGAGGGTGAGGGTTTGATTGCAGCAGAGGCAGAAGCTTTTGATCCCTTTTTAGTCATGGTTGCAAGTTAGTGCAATAGAGAAAGAAAGATAGCGAAAGATAATAGGGAAAAGAGAAACAGTAAGAGAAGTGAAAAAAAGGAGAGACGAAGTGAGAAAATTCAAATCCTTTAGTCCGTTTAAAATTGGAGAGAAGTTGAGTTGAAAAAGGATTGAATTTGAATTTTAAAATTTTATCCTTAACTGTTTAAAAAGGTGGGAAAATTTAAGTGGTTAATCAATTAAATTGAACGACTGGTGATGAGGGAAGCTTAATTGAGAAATAAGGAGTAGGCGGTTATGGAATTGGGTCAATTATATTGGTAGTAAAAATTTCCAAGTAACCGCCTCACACAAAAAATTCATTAAATAGGATAATTACTTCTCAACTTAATGAAAATTGATTTAATAAAAAACCAATCAATACAAAAGGAAATGCTAAAGTGGCGGTTAAAAAGATTTGGGTGCAAAACTACCTTAATTGAAAAAGATCACGCCACTTTTTTAGCTAAAATCATACAAAAATAAATAATTAATAATAATTATAAGGAAGTTTTCCAAGAATGGGATGTGTACTTACACATGCCTGCTACCATGCATGTACTCAAGCACATTTTCCTATAAAGTAGGAAAGAGAATAATTTTCAAATTTAAAATTCCAGCATGTGAAAGTCATGTGCAAAAGGGTACTGTTAAGAACTTCCCCATACTTAATCCAACAGCAAATGTATGTACAGACTGAGAACTTAATCTCCAAAATTGCTTCACTTGGTGCGTGAAGCGGACACTAGTACATCAAGAACTTGTGATGGGGGTTGTTTGAGGACCAAGTCCTCGTTTACCTCGTTGAGTTGCTGGTTTGATAAGTAAGGCTTAAGCCTTTGCCCATTGACTTTGAATATTGTCCTATCTATGTTCAAGAGTTTGACTACTCCATAGGAAAAACTTTGTTAATAAAAAAATGGACTAGACCAGCGAGATCTCAACTTACCTGGAAACAGCCTGAGTCGAGAGTTATAGAGAAGAACTTGCTGTCCAGGAGCGAATTCTTTCTCTAGGATTCTTTTGTCAGGCCAAGCCTTGGTCTTTTCTTTGTAGCTCATGGCATTCTTAAAGCTGAATAGCCTGAACTCTTCTAACTCATTGAGCTGAATCCTTCTTGCTTCTCCCATTTTATCCCTATCAAAATTAAGAAAAGTTAACGCCCATAAAGCTTTGAATTCTAGTTCAACTGGGAGATGGCAAGCTTTTCCATAAAGAAGTCTAAAAGGGGACATACCAATTGGTGTTTTAAATGCTGTTCTATAAGCCCACAAATCATGATCAAGTTTAGTGGACAAATTTTTTCTACAATTCCCTACTGTTTTCTCAAGAACTCGCTTGATTTCCCTGTTCGAGATCTCAGCCTGCCCACTAGTTTGGGGTCGAGATCTGATGAACTACCTCAAATTTAGACAAGAGTTTCTCAAATTGAGCATTACAAAAGTGCGTACCTTGATCGCTTATTATAGCTCGGGGTAGGGCTGTAAATGAACAGAGCTACTCGTGAACAGTTCGTTGTTCGACTCGGTTAAAGCTCGTTCGAGCTCGGCTCGCTAATAAATGAGCATGATCATGAACAAAGATTTACGTTCATTGTAATAAACGAATGGAGCTTGAATAATATGGTACCCGGCTCGAAAGCTCGCGAACATGCTCGATAACTGACTCGCTGAAACACTCGCGAACTACTCGTGAACAAACTCGTTAAAAGGCTCATGAACATGTCCAGAAATACGAATCTTGTAATTAAATATGGATATTATAATTATTATATAAGTTATACGTATATTATGAAATATAAAGCATATAATTTGAGTATTTTTAAAGAGATTACATAAGTTTTAAGTATATAACAATTTTATTCAATTAATTAAAACATAATTTTAAGTTAGATTCTCAGCTTAACCTTGTCAAAAATTTAATTCATATGTCCAGATAAAGCTCGGCAAAGCTCGATCGAACAAAGCTCGGCTAAGCTCGATTTAAGCTCTGCTCGAGTTCGGCTCGATCTCTGCTCGAGCTCGGTTTGACCAAGCTCGAGTTCGGCTCGAGCTTGGTTTGACCAAAGCTCGAGCTCGGTTCGAGTTCATTAAAAATTAACGCACAGAGCTTGAACAACTAGTGTTCGGGATCAGATCGGCTCGTTTACAGCCCTAGCTCGGGGTATCCAAATCTAGCAAAGAGTTTCTTGAAAAATCTTACCACAACCTTGGCATCATTGGAAGGACTTGCCACTACTTCAACCAACTTACTAACATAATCAACAGCCAAGAGTATGTATCTGTTTTCGTAAGAACTTGGGAAAGGTCCCATGAAATCTATTCCCCAAACATCAAAAGATCTCACATACCACTATGTTATTGAGTGGCATGGCGTTTCGGGCAGAGATGTTACATGTTCTTTGGGATTTATTGCAATGGTTGACAAACTGTTGCGAGTCATTGAAGAGAGTGGGCTAGTAAAAGCCGCATTCCAAGATCTTGGCTGCTATTCTGTTTGCACCGAAATGTCCTCCAGCTTCAGTGGAGTGGCACATGTGCAAGATCTTGGGTATCTCTTCTTTAGTCACACACCTCCTAATAACCTGATATGCACACAACTTAAAGAGAAATGGTTCTTCCCAAAAATAATATTTTATATTAGCAAAGAACTTTTTCTTTTGTGCATGTGACATATACCTTGGTGAGACCTTACAAGCAAGATAATTAGCAATATCAGCAAAACAAGGAAAAGATTTTACCAAGTAAAGCTGCTCATCAGGAAAGGTCTCGGTGATTGCTTTGTTGGTGTCAAGTTCGTCCTCTAGAATTCTGGATAAGTGATCTGCTGCCAAGTTCTCACTTTCCTTTTTATCTTGAATTTCTAGATCAAACTCTTGAAGCAACATAAGCCATCGAATGATTTGAGGTTTTGCATCTTTCTTAGCGAGCAAGTACTTGAGTGCTGAGTGATCAGTGAAAACCGTGATCTTGGATAGAACAAAATATGACCTGAATTTGTCAAAGGCATAGATAACTACCAATAACTCCTTCTCTATGGTGGTATAGTTCTGCTGTGCTTCATTCAAGGTCTTGCTAGCATAGTAGATTGGCTTGAAGTGTTTGTCAACTCTTTGCCCAATTACAGTACTAACACAAGAGTCACTCGCATCACACATAAGCTCAAAGGGCTTGGACCAATCTGGGGCAGTAAGAATAGGGGCATTAATGAGTCTGTTCTTGAGTTCTTGGAAGGCTTTGGTACATTTGTCATTGAATTTGAACTCCGTATCCTTGTGAAGTAAGTTGGTTAAAGGCTGCGCAATCTTACTGAAGTCCTTAATGAACCTCCTATAGAATCTGGTATGGCCTAAGAAAGCTCTTACTTCTTTGACTGATGTTGGGGCAACAAGGTCTTGGATAACTTCTACTTTAGCTTTATCAACTTTAAGGCCTTTCTCCGAGATCTTGTGCCCTAGAATAATTCCTTCATTCACCATGAAATGGCATTTCTCCCAGTTGAGTGCCAAACTCTTTTCTTTGCATCTGATAAGAACAGCTTCATGGTTTTGGAGACAGTTAGCAAAGGTCTTGCCATACACAGAAAAGTGATCCATAAAGATCTTGACTGTCTTCTCTACCAAGTCATGAAATATAGCCAACATGCAACGTTGAAATGTGGTTGGTGCATTACAAAGACTGAAGGGCATTATCCTACAGGCAAAAGTGCCTTAAGGAAAAGTGAACGTGGTCTTTTCTTGGTCATTGGGGTGGATTGCAATTTGATTGTAACCTAAATATCCGTCAAGAAAATAGTAGAATTTGTAACCAGAAATTCGCTCAAGCATTTGGTCAATGAATGGCAAAGGGAAATGATCTTTCCTTGTAGCGTCATTGAGCTTTTGGTAGTCGATGCAAACTCTCCATCCTGTAATAATTCTGGTCGGGACAAGTTCTCCCTGTGCTCCTTCAATTACTGCCATCCCACCCTTCTTTGGCATAACTTGGATAGGGCTTGTCCAAATACTGTCAAAAATTGGGTAGATAATACCATCATCCTAGAGTTTGATGACTTATCTCTTGAATAATTCTTTCATGTTTGGATTGAGTCTTCGCCGTGGTTGAATAGTAAGCTTATGATTGTCCTCCATCAAGATCTTATGAACACAGATTGAAGGACTTATTCCCTTGATGTCCGAGATCTTCCATGCAATTGTTTCCTTATTCTTTTTCAGTATACGAATGAGATCTTCCTTTTTTAAAGGTGAGACTTTAGATGAAATGGTAATGGGAAGATCATTTGGTGGATTAAGAAAAGCATACTTAAGGTTATCAGGCAAGGGTTTGAGGTTAAAAGTGGTTTGATCAGCCTTGGGTTCTGTTTTGGCATTTGGAGGAAGTTCTTGTAGTGGTTCAATATTCTGCCTTCCTCTCATCAAGGTCTTGCATCCTAGTTCAGCTTCAATTTGTTCCTCAACGATTTCATCCTCTTCTTTAAGCTCTTCTTCAATGGAAAACTTCTTAAGATAAGAGTTTAGGTGTACATCAGTAGCATCCATGAAGAAACATTGATCATCAATAGAAGGGGGAAATCTTATCGCTTCATTCATTTTAAAGACAAGTTCTTCAACATGTATTTTTAGAATAAGTTTTCCATTATGCACATCTATTAAAGCTCTACCCGTAGCTAGGAAAGGTCTTCCTAATATAATAGGAACATGCAACTTCTCAGCCATATCCATAACAATGAAGTCTACGAGTAAGATGAATTTGCCTACTTTAACAAGTATATCCTCTACAATACCTCTAGTGTTTCCAATAGATCTATCCGCAAGTTGAATCGTTACCCTAGTAGGTTGCGGTTCACTTAAGCCAAGCTTTTGATATACATGATAAGGCATGAGACTTATGCTAGCACCAAGATCACATAAAGCATTATCGATATCTAAATTTCCAATTGAGCAAGGGATTAAGAAACTCCATGGATATTTTAGCTTTTGTGGCAAGGGTTTGGTGCTTTGTAGAATTGAAGAACAATCACGGTTCAGTTGAACCATGGCCACATTTTCGAGTTTTGTCTTGTTTGACAGTAGCTCCTTCAAGAACTTGACGTACATCGGCATCTAGGCAAGGACTTCAGCAAATGGAATATTGATGTGTAATTTTTTGAAGACTTCAAGAAATTTGTCGAAGTGTTTGGCCATTTAATGTTGCTTTACTCATTGAGGAAAGAGAACTCTTGGTTGATAAGCTGGTACAGTGACCTTCTGTTGTTCCTTGGGATCCTTTGTCGAGTTCTTGACCTAAGAATTTTCAGTCTGTTTCTACTCTTGAGGTGGCAAGGTCTTAGTCGATGGTTATAGAGGAGGCAGGTTCTTGGTTGGTTCCTCTTCAATCAAGGGTTTGTCAGTAATCTGTACCTCCTTTTCTTTATTCAAATCTCCTGCAATTCCATCATCAACAATAACCATAGGGTTAGTTGAATCAATAGTCTTACCATTTCTTAGCAAAATTGCATTGCAGTCTCCTTTAGGATTTGCCTCTGTGTTTCCAGGAAGAACTCCCTTGCCCTTTGGGGTGACTATCTGAGTGAGTAGATGAATCTGGGTTTCCAAGCTCTTGATGTGAGGCTGATTCTGCTTCATATATTGTGCCATCATCTCCTTCATCTCGTCCATCTCTATTTTCCTTGGGGGCTGGGAAGAACTTACTTACTGAGTGTGATGGTTTTGATGATTTTACTAAGGGTTTTGTTAAGATTAGTGGAATTGACTAGATTGCTGTTGAAATGGAGGTTGGCTTTGCTGTTTCCAAGAGAAGTTAAGGTGATTTCGCCAATCTGGATTGTAAGTGTTTGAGTAGGGATTTCCTCCTCTTTGCTATCCTTGCACATAATCACATTGTTCTGGTGTAAAAATAGCATCACAATCTTCTATTCTATGATTTCCTCCACAGAATTCACAGCAGCTTGGCTGAGAGCTTGTTATTGCAGAAACACTCTTCTTGGTATGCAGTGTTAAGAGCTTGTCGAATTTGTCCGAGAGTTCGAAAACTTTGGGTGATTCAACGACATGAGGTCTCTCCTCATGGACAGAATGCCATTTTGCTACAGTGTTTACAAGCTTTTCAATGATCTCAAAAATTTCCTCCGAAGCGTAGTCTTCAAGATCTCCATTCGCTATGCCTTCAATTCTGCTTTTGTGAGTGTTTAAGAGCCCATTGTAAAAATTTTGGACTTGGATCCAAGCTGGAATTCCATGATTGGGGCATCTCCTTAGCATCTCTTTAAAATTCTTCCAGGCTTTTGACAAGGACTCGCCTGGCAGTTCAGTAAATCTGGTGATCTCGTTTATGAGCTTAAGAGCTTGCTTTGGTGGGAAGTACTTGGTCAGGAATGCTTTGGCCATATTGCTCCATGTAGTGATTGATCCTAATGGCAAGGTCTTGAGCCAAATTTTTGCTTTGTCCCTTAGAGCGAAAGGAAAGAGTTTGAGCCTGATCACATCATCCGAGACTCCACGGTTGGTTTTGAAAGTGTTGCACATTGTGACAAAGTCCAGGATGTGAGAGTTCGGGTCTTCTCCAGGAAGACCTCCGAATTGGACTGCAGCTTGGAGCATGTGAACCATTAAGCCTTTGATCTCAAATAAATTGTCACCTTCCTGAGGTATCACAATGCAAGATGACAGTCCCTCAATGTTGGGTTCCAAGTAAGTTTTAAATGCTGGTCTGCAATGATTTGGGTTAACTTCATCCTCTCCTTCTGGATGTTCATCATCAATAGGGTTTTGACATTTCTGTCTCTCCCTTTCTAATATGTCACGCTCAAGTCTTTCACGTTCAAGCCTCTCGCGTTCTTATCTTTCGTGTTCCATCCTTTCTTTAGCCCGAGCTCTTCGTGCAGCTCCGCTTCTTTTCCTGCAAGTTCTTTCTACTTCTGGATCTAGTAGAACTAATGGTGGTAAACCAGCTCTTCGCATACAAGACAAGGACTCGCTCGAGAACCTGTTCCTGAAGCACTTACTGAACAAACGGGTTAAAAGCATCTAATTACAGTTAAAAACTTAAACTTTTCTAGCGTTACTCCCTGGAAACGACACCAAAAACTTATTGTGCCTAATCGGTCCTACCTAGCAAATGCACTAGGGTCGTGTGTAGTGATGGCAAGAATAAGGTCGTATCCTCAGGGAGTAAGTGAAAAGAGTTTAAGTGTTTCCCTAATAATCGGGCTAAGAGTTTGTTATAAAATGAATTTCCCTATCGCTTGAGGTGGTTGTGAGTGTTTGCAAAAACATAAAATAAACAGAAATTAAACAAGAACTTGATATATAAAAATTACAGAACAATAATTAAGAGCATCAAGCCCTTCCCCATCCACTAAGTCCTTCTTCCTATATGTGTGTTCTTTCCTTTTAAAAATTTCAATACCCAAGGTCTCTTGACCTATCCTCTCTAAGATCTCCTCTCGGTTTCACTTAGTTTCTAGATTAAATTAACTTAATTCACCTCTCAGTTTATCTTAAGAAAATCTAACCCGCATTATGTTTAGTCAAGCATATACAAGTATAACCCTTGGCTCACCAACTATCTCCTCTCGGTTTCAAGTTTAGTGAGTGTGTGCAAGTGTTCGGTCTTAGCTATTTCACCTTTCGGTTCATGGTAACTAAGACTATGTAGCAAATGGAGCTCTTCATTCACATAAAATATGCATCCTTACACACAATAGATTCAAAGCTAAAACAGAAAGAATTTGACAAGCAAGCAAGAATTACTTAGCCTGCCTTCCATAGGAAGGTCTTGGTAGGATGAACTACTCACTCATTTTCATGAGGGAGAACACCATGGAAAGAAAAATGAAAGCTTATAATTATATTAATGGTGAAAGATAAAGTTGCAGCAATACAAAGAGAACCAAGCACGTTCAAAATGAGGAAAAGAGAGCCATAATATAAGGCTCCAAGAAAGTTTCTAGAAGAGAATTCAAAATAATATCCTAACTAATACCATTAAAATATTCTTAAAAGGATAATTATAAAATAATAGAAGCCACAAGTGGCCAACTTGCACTTCAAATCCCAAAATTACTGCAAAATCTCTCATCTCTTCTCCCACACGTCACTCTTCTGCCAAACTTGCCTAACTGCTTCTGCACCGAGTTCTCGCTCCAATTTCTGGCAGAATTCATTTCGCAACTGGACAGAGTTCTCATCTCTGGAAGTTTGCTGAAACACCAAGAACTTGATAAAAACTAACTTTTTTACTTACAAAATTAGGCACATTTGCATGAAATAAATTGGTATAAATTCTACTTATCAGTTATCCTCCATTTATCATGGGGATTATTAAGAATATATATGTGTTATGAGCCAATTAATTAATAAATAAATAATTACATAAATATAACCGCAAAATGAGATTGATTATCCCAAAATATGGTAAACATATATAAATAAATAAATAAATATACAAATAAAGAAATAAAATTAAATGGTGAAGTTGAAATTGAAATTAAATAATAAAATATTTAATTTAATTGGAGTTATCCTCAGCTTACCCTTTCGTTTGTCTTGGATTGTCCGAGAGCCAATTAAGAATTGATTATGATGAGTTTGATAGTGACGATAATTTTTCCGGTGCTACGAAAATGATGATTTGTGAAATTGAGACGAGAAAACGAACTCCAAAAGAACCCTGGTGCTACAGTGAAAATCTTTGTAGAATTGACAAAATTCGATCCAAAATAGTAACCGAAAAAAATTGATTTTGAAAACAAAACTCGAGTTTAAAACTTGAAATCGATATTGAAAACAAATGGAAATAAAGGATTTTTTTCAAAATTTTTTCCGTTAAATCCCCTCTTCCTTCCCCTCAATTGTATACCTATTTATAGAAAACTAAAATTGATTTTTTTAATAAATAGGAATTTTCATTAATAGGTTTTATTATATTATTATTTTACACTAATAATTATTATTTTTAAGAGTGGGACGTCCACAATTGTTAGGAATGTGGACATCCCACTTCCAATTATATTTATTTAATATTTGTTTTATTTTTTTATATTTAATTATTAAAAATATAATCGAGTCTCATGTGTTAGTTTGATGAAATTTTGGAGGAGTGAGAATCAATCTGCAAGCTTGACTGTCTGACAGGAGATTCGGGCTTTCTTAGCTGCTATGCTTACCCACTATTTCTTTTCCACTGGGAATTCTGCTGTGAATCTGAGGATTCTTCCCAGTTTGATTGACTTGGAAAATTTTAACGAGATGACGTGGGGAAGAGCAGCTTTATGGCAATTGTATTGGCCCCTTGATTAATGTATAAGAAAGTAAATAATGGAGTTCAAGGGATCTCTAACCACTCTCGGGGTAAGAATTTATGAATTCTATTTTTTATTTGTCTCTTTTCGGATTCTGACTTGTTTGCTTTTGCTTTATCTTGTAGATTTAGTCCTTTTCGACCAACATTGCAAGGAAGCCGAGATTAGGGAGAGCCAAAGATAACCCTACTTTTCCAAAATTTCACCATTTTTACAGAAAATGGGAGGATGAAGGCCAAAATCACATCTTGTACTATTTGCGTAGCCTTAGTCATGCTCACGTAATGATTTTCATCCTATTCCATTTAATCGATCTTGAAGCTGTTAATGAACTTTCTAATTTGTAATTTCCCATTTGCAGATCATCTAGTCGCCTTGGGAACCTGAGAGGACTTGGTTTGAGGCTATGACCCGTGCCATTCTATATGTGCATAGATGTTTTCTTATGAAGTGCCCACAGTTTCAAGAGTGGTACTTAGGAGAGCATATCATCGGTTGTGATCTCCCAGCTAGCCATCGTTTGGTGCCTCCACCAGTTCCATCCTAGGTGTTCAGACCCAACACTACCCCTGATCTAGATGCCTTATAGTTTTATGGTGTTTCTCAGGTGCTTGATGGATCCAGGGGTATTTACTCTGAGTTTTGTGAGACTCAGTTACTAGGCTGGCCTCCAATTGATTCTAAGCCAGTTGATGTACCCTTTAAGGATGGCAATGATGATGATGATGATGATGATGATGACAATAGTGATACTATCTCTTATGGAGGTCCTATTGGCGAGGCTTCCTCATTGAAAGGACGTGTAAACATTCTGATCTTTTTCTTTTTTACTTCAGTTTTGATGTGCTGTGAAATTTTATTGTGGCTTTTTGATTTTTCAGAAGAGTCAACATGGTGGAAGGAAGAGAGGTAGGATTGGCACTCATGCTTCCAGGTCCTCTTTTATTTTTAGTGCTCTAGATCATATGTTGGTTGGCCGTCGGGTCTATAGAGGAGATTCTCATCCAATGATGATGTATGACCAGAATTTGCATCTCCATCCAATGATGATGTATGACCATAATTTGCATCCCCAAGAAAATGGCAGCTGCATAGTAGTAGATAATGAGGTAAGTTAATTTCAATAGAGGCAGGATATAATATTGTTATGGGAAGTAGCAGGTCTTGGGTATAGAATTACTGATTAATGGATGAGCAGTATATGAGTAGAATCTCAGAAATTATCTTATACCTTATCGAAAGAGGGTCAACATGAACAAATGCAGACATACCAAAATATTTGGAATATTGATTACAAAATGTTATGGGAAGTAGCAGATCTTGGGTATAGAATTACTGATTAATGGATTAGCAGTATATGAGTAGAATATCAGAAATTATCTTATACCTTCTCGAAAGAGGGTCAACATGAACAAATGCAGACATACCAAAATATTTGGAATATTGATTACAAAGGCATGCATACCAAAATACAAATTAAGAAAAGAAAATTCAACACTAAATACAATAGGAAAAAATGCTATCAGAGCTAATTTATTGACCTTCACATCCACTATGACTTGTGTTTCAAACAAATTTAAGCTCAAAATTATCATTACGAAAAGATCCAATGATTCAAGCATATGCAGAAATTAATAATAAAAGTTGAGCAATGTCTTTCGACAAGATACAAGTCATATTATTTGCAACAAAGCTTTTGCAATCTGCTTTGCAAACCACCATTTCTATCCAATCAATGCCACTATGGATTAAGGTTGAGTTGAGTTTTTACGTACACTGTTTTTTGTAGCCATCCCAGCTGCAGGACCATATGTTAGAATTATCAAAAAATGAAAACCAGCAAAGTGGGTTCTGTCATAGAAAGATCAACAAAACTCTGAGCATTAACAGATCCCTTAATGTTATATGGCAAACATTGTAATCTCTGCAAATCTCATACAGAAATGCAAGACAAAATAACATGTATATTGATGATTCAGGTATTTATTAGGTATACAATAAGAAAATTGGGAAATCATATGTGAAAGTTGAGAGAGAGATTATATTATTTGTAACAAAGTTCAATATCTTTGTATTAGGATCAGGTTGTATTGCGAAGTAATCATACCTTCCAAGCATACATTCCAAAGAAGGCAATGGTATCTACAGACCATACAACAGCAAATGACTTGTAAAAGAAAGGAATTAAGATATTGATCAAAGTAACTAGCAGAAATAGATAGTCTAGAGCTTCTTTCTCCTTATTTGAGCAGTTTCTAGCTTGTAACGAAGGAATTGCTGCAAATCAAAATAGACATTAGTAATCTTCTAATCAAAAGAAACACAGACACAACCAGATTGAACAATGACTTACTGAACATCCAAATAGACCACATTCCCATCAATCTCCAAATTCAGGTTTGACATGTCTCAAAGAACTACAAACACAGTAAGAACATACAAATCAAAGACAAAAATTGTCAAGAAAATCATAAGAATGCTCAATCTCACTCACCACATAACCATTCCCAATTCCCCAATCCGTACATTTCTCTACCTTTACTTTTATTCAAACAAAAGAAAAGATCATGAATTCCACAGTGCATAAAGAATCCAAAATAATATAGTAACTCTGCTAACCCTAATTAAATTGATTAGTCAAACGAATTAAGTATAACCACAGTCTCCAAAGAAACCAAAGAATAAAGAAATCCCAAATAACAAAACAATAAATTCAAGAAGAAAATAACCTAAAGTTTGATAGTCGGAGTCTTAACTTTGGTGGCCAATGGCGAAAATTCAGAGAGGAGGAATCCGCGAGGGCATTAAAACAATCATTGCTCAACGTATTATTAATTTCTAGGATATACAAGATATACAAAGCACTCCTAATTCATAATTACAATTCATTCATAACTATAGTGATTTACGCGAAACATGATACAAATAGGAATCTTAGATTGGAATTAAATGAGGAACCCTAATTTTTTTAACCAACATGCAATTCATTATATCTGTAAAGTTAGCACATGTAATATCATAAACAGAACTTCAATTACAAATTCACATGAAAAACAAAGAAATTACCTCTGATTTTGTAAACAGCCGCAAATCTAAGAATCGAAGGAAAATTGAGAGGAATGCGCAGCAGGGATAAAAGAAGAGACAAAGTACTACAACCAGAAAAAAGTATGGGTTTCAAATTTGGAAATTATAGCCAAAAATCGAATGAAGAACAAGAAAGAACTTGGTGAATTAGGGATTTGAACATTGCAGATAAAAGCCATCGTGATAAAGAAAAAGTACATGAAGAGAGTAAAGTAAAGAGAGAAAATGCTATTTATTCCTGATTCTTTTTTGGTAATTATTAATTATTTAATTTTTTATTATCTTAGTTTCCGTAGAATAACTAGCGGGAGATTTCCCGCTGTTTATTTTTTTTACTGTTCATCGTATTTTCTGCATCACCTAAGCAATAAGTGTTGCGGAAAAAGTGGATTTGTTACGCTTTCTTAGTTATTACAACACCACTTCCACACTTGTTGGAATGTGTTGCGGAAAATCAATATTTTCCTAAAATTTGCAACACTTTTATGCAACACCGAAAATTTTCCTTGCAATACATCATCTATGGTGTAGTGGAGGATCTACTTTGGCGACCGCCTGCACACGATATGATTGGAAGTAATGCCTTAAGTTTTTCGTCAACCAAACCATGGCTGCGTAAGTTTTCTCTACTATTGTATATCAGGATTCGTACTCTAGCAGCTTCTTGCTAAGGTAGTAGATCGCATACTTCTTCTTATCTTCTTGCTCCTGGACTAGCATTTCCCTTATAGATCTTTCCTCGATTGCCAGGTACAATATCAAAGGCTTTCCAGGCATTGATGGCCTTAGAACTGGAGGATTGGCCAAATATACTTTGATTTTCTCGAAAGCTATCTGACACTGATCATTCTACACGACTGGCTACTGCTTCTTTAGTAGCTTGAAGATGGGCTCACATATCATCATAAGCCGAGCAATGAATCTGCTAATGTACTGTAAAGGCCCGAGGAAGCTCCGAACCTCCTTCTCAATGCTTGATGCAGGCATATTTGTGATGGCTTTGATCTTATCTGGATCCATCTCAATGCCTCTTTGACTTACTATATACCCTAAAAGCTTTCCTGATGTGACCCCGAAAACACATTTCTTGGGATTAAGTCTGAGGTTATACTTTTTTATTCAGGTAAGAAACCTAACCAGAATGGCGGGATGTTGCTCTGGTGTATCGGACTTTACAAGCATATCATTGATGTATACTTCCACTTCTTTATGTATCAGGTCATGCAGTAATGTGGTGACGGCTCTTTGGTACGTTGCCCCTGCATTTTTCAATCCAAAGGCATAACCTTGTAACAGTATGTTCCCCATTCGATGACGAAGGCTATCTTGAACTTATCGACGACGTTCATCAATATCTGGTTGTAGCCTGAAAAACCATCCATGAATGAGTACATGGCCAAAACATCGATGTGTGAAAGAGGGAAATCATCCTTCAGAGTGGCCTTGTTTAGATCTTGGAAGTCTACACACACTCTAACTTTTCCGTCCTTCTTTGCAACAGGAACTATGTTGGCCAACCACGTGGGATATTCTACTACTTCAAGAAACTTAGCTTCAATCTGCTTGGCAATCTCTTCCTTAACCTTCTCAGCCCATTCTGGTCGCAATCTTCTTATCGTTTGCTTAACTGGTCAAAATTTCGGGTCTGTGGGGATCCGATGCTCAGCTATATCACGGTCTACTCCGGGCATATCATCGTAGGACCAAGCGAAAGCTACTACGTGATTTTTTAATACTTTTATTAATTCTCTCTCTTGCTCGATGGATAGATTATTAGAAATTGATATTATTTTAGGATTTTCTTCTGTGTTTAAATTAACTTCTTTTAGTGACGTATCAGTGATGCCAAAAATGTTGGATGAATGTTGTAAT
>CAOJBI010539656.1:0-25441 GCA_948277035.1 Euphorbia corollata
TTCGGCATATGAAGATGAGGCCGGTTGTCCAAGTAATTTGAGGGCCAAATTGGCTAGTAAAGGAAATGATGAACCATTGTTGAACCACCAAATTCTAGGGTCTCATGAGTTACTCATTATATCCGATGAGTCATCAAAAGTGCCAACATTGAGACAAAAAAGGCCATACTCTTCCATTACTTTCTTGTATGCATCATCACATGCTAACAAACGACGAAGGCACTTCTTCCTTTCGTTGGAGATCTCGTTATCCAAATTGGGAGAGGTTCTTATGATATCTTGTCTAAGCCATTCCGGACAATAAAACCTTTTAAAATAAATTAATTCCACAAGTATTGATTATGTCAACAAGAAAATAATAAGTAAACATACATAAAGTGACATTAAAATACCTTGGATTGAGAGAATAAGCTAAACAATGAAGAGGGGTGTTGTTCTTACTCCAACGAGCTACAATAATTTCATGGACCACATTATAGAAACTTGAATGCTCCTATAAGGCCTTACCCTCATATGTTAAGATTGTAACCTTAACCTTTTCAATCATAGTATCCCACATCTCATACACCAAATGACGACATGGTTTGTCCGTATCATAAAATCTAATCATGTCATGGATGTGTGTAGTGAACTCAATAATGTAATCTACCTTTGCATCCCACCAATCTTCATTGAGCACCAATTCCCTTACATGTTTTGCTTTATTTTGGTCATCCTCTTTATAAGAAACCCATCATTCACTTGTCACCATTTCCACTAAAGAACGTTTAAGAAGCTTCATTCTTCTAAGCATGATCACCATGGAAGCAAACCGGGTGGGTGCAACCGAAAGTAACTTAAGAGAAGTGAAATGGTTGAAAATTGCTAACCTCATAGAATGATTCATAATGAAATTTTTTATCAACATGGCATCTTCATAAATCTCTCTTATCCAAGAACATTCTCCAAAAGTTTCTTCATTATCCTCTACATTCTTAGGCTCAAATATATTTTTCAAAGCAAGATTAAGGGTGTGTACAACACATGGAGTCCAAAAAATATGTAGGTACATGCTTTTAATAAGTTCTCCCGCACCCTTGCAATTTGGAGTATTATCGGTCATAATTTATACTACGTTTTCATGCCCCCACTTCCTCTACGACCTCTCTCATCAAATTAGAGATAAAATCTTTATCTTTCCTCTCTCCCTCACAATTCTCGCACTTAAAAAACATAGGAACCTCTCTAGAAACAATGATAAAGTTTATTAGTGGTCTCCTTTGGGGATCACTCCATCCATCCGTTACTATACTTACTCCCCCTAATACCCATGACTTCTTTTTAGAAATCAACAAAGTTTCAATATGTTGCTTTTCTTGATCAAGAAGAGTGGTTCTTAATTTGTTATTTCCCGGAGGTACATAACCACCCAAATTGTGATTGGCGGCAAAAATGTATGAGCTAATGAAATATGGATTTCTTGCAAGATTGAAAGGCAAACCACCGGTGTAAAACATCCTAGCTATCTCACAATCTAGTTGACCCCTAGCTTGGTTGTCAAAATATTTCTCCAAAGGTTTTCAACTCTTTCGTTTCTTCACTAAAAGGGAATCAAACTCGATCTCACTAGGTGTTGAGGAAATACTGGGTCCGGAAGGAAGGGAGACATTCTTACTAGACCTTAATTTCTTTATTCTATCAAATTCCTGCTCCTCCTTTAACATTTTTGCTCGGTCTTTGTTTGTGACTCCATCGCACAATCCAATACCTTTACCACCTATGCGCAACAAATGTGCTCTAAGTCTAGTTTTTGACCCTATATAATCTTTATTACAAATGTTGCATGTAAATTTCTTGTTACCTCCTCCACCAATACATCTCTTTATGGTTACATATTTCCACAAAGGATATTCACTAGCATTAGTATTTATACTTGCATTACTACTACCACTACTACCATCTACTTGAGAAGATGAAACCATTAACAACAACAAAGATTCTACATAAAAGGCACCAAAGCAATGAGGATAAAAACAATCCATAACATAAATGAATGAAAAAGTTGAGAATTTCACAAGTTCCATAGTAGTATTCACTTAAACCTACAAGTAAATTGCTCTCTATTTATGATTAAAGTTTCAAAGTAATATAATATATTAATCACTATCAATTATGTGCACAAGCTAATTCCTTGAATTCTAGTACAATGTAATTCAATTTAATTGACACATAAAGCTCCTATTTAATTGAATAATGAACCTTATTTACATAAAGGTCTTATTTAATTGACACATAATGAAAACCAGAACATTCCAAAGCTTCAACAAAAGAAACTATTCCCATTATTTAGACTCCATTCCGCTCCCCTCACCACTTCCAATATCAAATTAATTTATGTATAAA
This sequence comes from Euphorbia corollata, assembly GCA_948277035.1. Lineage (NCBI taxonomy): Eukaryota > Viridiplantae > Streptophyta > Magnoliopsida > Malpighiales > Euphorbiaceae > Euphorbia > Euphorbia corollata. The sequence goes on from CAOJBI010539656.1 coordinate 2,383, forward strand.
ATCCCCAAACACTTAATCGTAATACAGAGAAAAGGGTTGATGAGAAGAGGAAGCAAAAGAAGAGAACAACCCGAATTCGAACCTCTATTCAATTTAAAAAAAAAAGAAACAAACTTACCATCATCGATGAGAGACTGCCAGAAGAAGAATAGATGGTGGAGTGCTGGTCTGTTGTGTGGTCGTCGGAATCCGAGTGCTTTGTTTGATGGGTTGAAGATCGAAGAGGATGGGAGTTTGTCGAAGAGGGATCGCGTAAGTGCTCTATTTTTTGATATCTCAGTTTTATCTTTTCAACCTAACTTTAACTCATTCTAAATCCCGCATCCTATCCATGTTCGGTGTAAGTGTCCGTGGTATGTCCGATTATAAACACTGACATAGCATGTCCGATGGATTTTTCGAGTGTCGAACATGTGTCTGATCCGTGTCCAGAGCGTATCCGTGTCGGACACTTGTCCGACTCACGGATACCCATATTTTTAGAGTGTCCGGGTATCATAGGCAGAAAGTCATTTGGGACCAATGAGTTAATTTAAACTGACCCCGAGTCGTAATCGACTAATATAGTCAACACATCTTTACTATATAAAGTCATTTAGGACCAATGAGTCTATTTAAACCGACCCCGAGTCGTAATCGACTAATATAGTCAACACATCTTGACTGTAGAAAGTCATTTTGGACCAATGAGTCAATTTAAACCGACCTCCAGTCATAATCAACTAATATAGTCAACATATCTTGACTGTAGAAAGTCATTTTGGACCAATGAGTCAATTTAAACCGACCCCGAGTCGTAATTGACTAAAGTAGTCAACACATCTTGACTATAGAAAGTCATTTTGGACCAATGAGTCAATTTAAACCGACCTCGAGTCGTAATCGACTAATGTAGTCAACACATCTTGACTATAGAAAGTCATTTTGGACCAATGAGTCAATTTAAACCGACCCCGAGTCGTAATCGACTATTGTAGTCAACACATCTTGACTATAGAAAGTCATTTTGGACCAATGAGTCAATTTAAACCGACCCCGAGTCATAATCGACTAATATAGTCAACACATCTTGACTATAGAAAGTCATTTTGGACCAATAAGTCAACTTATACCAACCCAAGAGTCGAATTGCTTTAAAAATCGACCCCGAGTCGTAATCGACTAATGTGATCAACATATTTTGATTGCACGAAGTCACTCTTGTACCAATAGGTCATATGACCAGCAATCTGATTTACTATGTTCTAAAAAAATATCTCTCCTCGATATATCAGAATTATGGTCCACATGTTTTAAGATATAACCCTAAAAACCTTAAATATATATGGCATCTTGCATGCATTCATGCATTAATTAATCCATATGTTAACATTCTCATATAAGAAATCATAAAATGGGAAAGAAGACCCAAGTTGCATTTGCTAATGCTTGATTAATTATGTTTTCAGGTTGGAAATGTGTTAATTCTCGTCTAAAATGCACTTCAGGTCCAGAACGAAGTAGACATCCTCCAATCTTAGAATCTCTTGAGAAGTTCTTTCCCGAGTCAGAGAACATCATGTTTGAAAGGCGAGAGTCTGAGGAAAATTTCCGTAACTTTATTAGCACGCTGGAATTTCAAGAATATCTAAGGAACATGGTGGCCTCTGAATCTCAAAGGATGACAGAATAAGAAGCTGAACTGAACGACCTAAAGGCCAAACTAGCAAACTTGGAAACCATGGTTCCAAAGGTTGAAAAGTCTACAACATCATCGGTACAACAATGCTTGGATCTGAATAGATACAAGATGAGTGAGTTCGAAGCTCTTCCTTCAAATTTCATCATGTCTTACATCACTCCGTACAATGGCACTAGATCTCCTCATACCCATGTCGAAGCCTATCTTAGAATTATGATGGGGATGGCTATACCTGAAGTCCATATTTTTAATCTTTTTCAAACTACTTTTCGTGGTCTCGCAACTGATTGGTACCTGAGCCTGCCATCAAACCTGAAGTCGAGTTGGGAGAAGCTGGGTTCTGCCTTCATTGAGAATTATGTTTTTAATCTCAAATTAAAAACAACACTCCAAGATCTTGAAAGAGTGTGCCAACACTCTGATGAAACTTTTGAAGCATATTATCTCAAATGGATGGCCGTTAGAACACTAGTTACCGGTGCTCCAAATCAAGAAGCTCTAATTGTTAAACTAGTTGAGGGATCTGTTCAAAAGTATCGGAATGAAAAGAAAATGAAACACTTCGAGACCTTCAACAAAGTGGTTAGCTATGCCAAGAGGATTGAAAAATACGAGGAAGAGGATAAATTGAAAAGAGAGGAGTATCAAGCCCATAACAAGATAAGGACTTTTGAAAAAGGAGGTACAGAATAACTCTGGCTACACCAAGCAAAATCCTCAAGCCGCTGTTAAGATTGTAGCAGCTACTAAGGTTTAGAATCATCAGTTTATCTCTCCATGGGTGGAATCTTTATCCAAAATTTTCACTAAATTGAGGATATCCAATGTGTTACAAAGCCTAAAGCCTTTTATTACGCCCGTAGTGGCTGATCGGGATACTTTCTACGCTTATCATGTCATGAAAGGGCATCGAACCAATGAATGCACCTGTCTACTAAAAGACTTGCAACAACTCTTTGTTGATGGGAAGGTAGAAGAACCAGAAAAGAAGCCAAGCACTCAAACAAATCCACTCCCTAATTTTCCAGCTACTGTGAATGTTATAAACATAAGGATTGGAGGAGACGATAATCAATAGGATATCTTAGAAAATTTTCACCACAACATAGGATGGGGAGAAAATCCTGTATTCGAGAATCTGGATAGCATGTATCAGGTAGACCAGTATGTTCAGGAAATTACACATGAAGGAAAAATTTACTATCAAGTACCAAGTGGTATGATTTATTGGGGGAACATTGACCCATCTGAACACGAAGAAAGGTTCACTAATTTTATGCATACCAAGGGAATACTTATCATGGGATTTGCTTCCCGATTTCCAAGGTTTCTGGCCGGTCTAGCGCTCGAATGGTTTAATTCACTTCCCATGGAAAGGAATTGGAATTGGATCTATCTTTCAAGAGCCTTTATGCACCAATTCATGGTCACTTATCCAAATTCCTCAGGAATTTGTTGGTGGGAAGAACCTGAAATTGATACACAGAATAAAGGATGGGATATGTCGCCTCCTCATCCAGCACAGCTTATTTCTCCTCCCTACATGGATCTGAAGTATCAAGGAAATTTTCAATTTGAAGTTGGAAATTCTTCTAATGATTTATCTCTAAGTAACTTTGAGTAACAACACGAAGAGCTTTACGACCCGGAACATGCTTGGAATGATCCTAACTATTGGAATGGATATCATGGTATGGAAAACCTGCAGGGTGAACCGGTGGACTTATTTCAAGAAGTTTGAGTGGAGTTGGATGACTATGGTCGAACTGTTAATGAAGCCTTTCAAGACCTTGAAAGAATGAGGGCTGAATTCAACGAGATGTATAGACAGGTCAATGATGATCAGGAATTAATTCCTCAAAACCTGATGGTTAACCCAGAGGAAGATCTTGAGGAAGATACTGAAGAAGATCTTGAGGGAGACCTAGAAGAAGATCCAAAAGAAGATCTAGAGGAGAATCCTGAAGAAGAAGAAGAAGAAGAAGAAGATCCCGAAGAAGACCCAAATTGGGAAGAAAATAAAGATGATGCTATTATTTTGAATTTGGATCAACATTTGGAGCATAATTAACCAATTGCACATGGATAGAAATAGGGGCAATTTTAATTTTGGTCCTTGGAGGACAAGATATCCAGTTCACGAAGTCCCAAATCTGTTTTGGGATGTCAATGACGAAGTTAACTAGCCTCAAGATGTAGAACAAGTTGATGTCTAGGTAGATATAGCACAATGGGGCGTGGACTTTGAAGATGAAGTCGAGTTTGAAGAATTCATGAATGGTAACCCAGATGATGAAGTGGAAAATCCTGGACCACCATCCATTTCAGAAGAAGAATTTGACACTCCCCCAATTAATTGGCCTGGTGAATTCGAGCACGATAATGAAGACATTTATCATGGACAATTGATCAACTTAGATAGTGAAAGCTATGCTTTGTATCAGGAGACCGATTTAGATGATTTTAAGTTCACTGGAAGCCAAGACTCAAGAGAGATTACAGATTTTGAAGGTGTTGAAAGGATTAACATGATTAGAGAACCTGGCTAGGATCCAAGTCCAGAATATATTATGGAAAGAATCCGAACCGAAAACATGCAAGCTTCATTCGTAAACCAAGTTACGGATCCTGAATTCAATGCAAGCTATCATTTTGTATATGATGGTTCTCAAGATCCTGCATGCCATCTTAAAGGGTACATTGTTTTCATGAATAACGAAGAGGTACATTACACCTATTGGCCCGAAAAGTTTCACCTCACCTTAAGCGGAAAGGCCTTAGTTTGGTTTGAAGGATTGTCTTTGTACCAAAAGTCCTTCTAGAGTAATCTGGCCATCCAGTTTCTAGATTATTTTACGTGGATCGACCTACCAGCGGATGCTTTGCTAGAAAGGACATGATTTGGCTTTCCTTTACGAAATATGTCATGGGAAAATGCTAAGGAAACGCTTCCTACGTATGTCCAATCATCAAGGAATTACCCTTGGTATGTAGAGAAGTATGACTTTGATTTTGAAGAATCTAGTTTGAAGAAGTTCATGTATTCTGAGACTTTAGACATGCTTGGAGGGAAGAAACCTATGAAAGGCGATTCTTCCTCATTTGTTAACATGATTACGAGTGGACCTCAACGAATACAATCATTTCTCACGTATTACAAGTTAATTTTGTGTATCCATCCAATAAGAAAGCACCCTTTATGGAGTGGCCTTTTACGACTAACGAAATAATTGTTGCGGTCACCAAGCCCATCAGCCTGAAGGATATACCTTTGGAAGAAGACTTTGATTAGTTTAAGGTCTTCAAAACAACATACTCGCCTTAAGAGTATGTAAGTCCTATCACGAGAGGAGGGAGAGTAACTGGAGTGCCAGAAACTCCAGTACAAAGGAATGAACCTCCAATTGCTACACCTCAACCAATGATACGAATCGGAATTGAAGAGCCCATAGTTGATCAGTTAAAATCCACTCAAGCTAAGATGAGCATTTGGGAACTTTTGATTAAATCTCAAGAACACAAACTGGCCATAGTCAAGAGACTTATGGAAATAGAGAACTCTTCAAATGCCACTCCAGAACAAGTTTGTGCTTTGCTAAACACTGAGGTCGGTAGCATCATCCCGGATATAGTATTTACCAGCACAGACTTACCTGATGAAGGAACGAGACATAATAAAGCCCTCTACTTGAAGGATAATGTGTTGGGAAGGATAATGCCATGCATCATGATCGATGAGGGCTCTGCTCTCAATGTATGTCCGACAAAGATACTCCCTATGCTTGGCTTAAGTAAAGAGGCATTGAAGAAATTGTCAGCAGTTATAAAAGCCTACGATGATTCAAAGAGAGATGTCATTGGAACCTTCGAGACAGAGGTAAATTTTGGAGAAATATATTCCTTTGTGCTGTTTACAGTAATCGATATTCCTGTAACCTTTTCACTACTACTTGGCCGACCGTGGTTCCATGCTTTGGGAGGTGTACCGTCTACTCTGCACGAAAAAGTCAAGAATCCCTACAGATGGAAAATTATCACATTAGAGGCAGACATGACCTCTACTATTGTAGCATTGAGTGTTACTGAGAACAACATGAGAGGTTTTACTGTTGCAGTCATAGGGAATGAGCAGAACGATCAACCGTAAAAATATTGGAGTCTATGGATTAATAGTTACATGCAACAACACCATGTTCCGGGCACTGGACTTGGAGCTCAAGGATAATGCATGCCAACTTTCAATATTGGACCGGGAGAACTACGTTTGGTAGGACTAGGATACAAAGGACCAAGAAGCACTAAGAGCAAACTCTCGAGGAAAAATGGCTTCAAGCGAGCCAAACAAGGACCTTACAATGGAACACCAGAACCTGTCACCCATATGTCTAGAACTCAACCTGGATTTGAGATCTTTTTGGGCATTGTGGACTTCAGTAAGTATGGAGAGGGACCAGTCACCAATATGATTAGAAACAGGGAAATGGTGGAACAAACTATGAATCTTGTCAACGTTGATACCGGTAAGATCATCGGAGAGGTTAAATGCTCAATATAGGGTGATGAGAAAAGGGTCAAAAGGAGTCTTGATGTGACATCACAATAGGATAATCTCTTCGGAGTATTGACCAAAAGATTCAAGAATCAATTAAATCTTGTGGAAGAGTCTGAATGAGAACCAGACCAGAAAGACAAAGGAAAGATGAAGATGGATATTGATCAAGAAGATGATATAGAGATCGTCATGATACCAGCAAATCAGGCATCTCTGAGCATGACAATTGTAGAAGAAGGACCAACTCTGATAGAAGAGGATGAGTTCTTCGTTTCTTTATCTGATATCTATGAAATAAATAATGTACCTTTTGAGGCATTCAATAAAAATGGAAACTTTTCTTACTTGGATTGTGTTTTTGATCATGATTCCATACATCCATTCTAGCATACATCTAGCATTTTCAATATTAATAATGATGTTACTAAAAAAAATTAATTTAAACACACAAGAAAACCCTAGAATGATACTAATTTCCAATCAATTATCTATTGAGAAAGAGAGAGAATTAGTAAGAATATTAAAAGAGTACATCACAGCCTTCGTTTGGTCATATGACGATATGCCTGGTGTTGATTGACACATAGTTGAACATAAGATACCAATAGATCCAAAAATCAGGCCCATCAAACAGAAAATGAGACGTTTGCGCCCTGAATGGGCCGAAAAGGTCAAAGAAGAGATTTTGAAACAAATCAAGGCCAAGTTCTTAGAGGTGGTCGAATACCCCACATGGCTTGCAAACATGGTTCCTGTAGCCAAGAAGGACGGTAGAGTTAAGAGTATGTGTGGAATTTCGTGATTTGAACAAAGCCACGCCGAAAGACGATTTCCCACTTCCGCATATTGATATCTTGGTAGATAGTGCTGCAAGAGCTGTTATGTATTCTTTCATGGATGAATTTTCGGGTTATAATTAGATATTAATGAATGTGATTGATAAGTTCAAGATGGCTTTCATCATGAAATGGGGCACGTACTGCTATCGAGTTATGCCATTCGGGTTGAAAAATGCAGGGGCAACCTATCAAAGGGCTATCACTAATTTACTCCATGTCTTGATTCATAAAGAGGTATAGGTATATATGGATGAAATGCTGGTCAAATCAGACACACTAGAAGAACACCCCGATGTGTTAAACAGATTCCTCACTAGGATAGAGAAGTATAACTTATGGCTAAATTTGAAGAAGTGTGTTTTTGGGGTGACCTCAGGAAAGTTGTTGGACCACATCGTCAGCCAGCGAGGTATAGAGATGGACCCTGATAAGATCAAGGCTATTCAAGAGATGCTCACTCCTAGGACCGAAAAAGAAGTTAGGAGCTTTTTAGGATCACTCTAGTATGCCAGTCATTTCATAGCACCATTGACTACCATATGTGAACCAATTTTCAAGCTTCTCAAAAAATAGCAACCTGTTGAATGGAATGAACAATGTCAAGAAGCTTTTGATAAAATCAAAGCTTATTTGGCAAGTCCACCAGTTCTAAAACCCCCCATTCCTGGAAAACCCTTGGTTTTGTACTTAGCCATCGAAGAGACCTTTATAGGGGCAATGTTGGTTCAAGAGCATGATGATAAAAGAGAACATGCCATATACTATCTTAGTAAGAAGCTGCTCGAGTATGAGTCACGTTACATGATAGTCGAAAAGACATGTGCTGCCATGGTTTGGCTAACAAAGAAGCTTCGACATTATTTTCAATCATATCGGATTTAAGCCATGGCCAAAGTAGACCCAATGAAGTACTTATATCAAACACCTTCTCTAACAAGCAAATTGTCCAAATGGTTACTACTACTCTCAGAATTCGACATCGAGTACGTAACCAAAAAGGTCATAAAGGAAAGAGCGGTGGCTGAATTTCTGGCAAGCCAACCATTAGAATCCGAATATGTTGAGAATTTGAAATTCTCAGATGAAATCCTGGCAATTGTATCGAAAGATTCAAGGAGATGGGAGAAGTACTTCGATGGAGCTATCAATAAAAGAGGTGCAGGTTTAGGAGTCATCATCATCACGCCTCAAGGGGCAATGATACCATTATCTAAGCGTTTGGAGTTTACTGTCACTAATAACGGAGCAGAATATGAAGCTTGTTTATTTAGCATGGCAGCTTTGGCACATCTGAAAGCCGATAAGGTCAAGATTATTGGTGATTCTACCTTGGTGATAAAGCACATTACCGAGGAATGAGAATTAAGGAAGAATCTCTCAGACCGTATTTAGAAACCGTATGGAAAAAGGCATCAATGTTCATTGAATGTAGATTTCATTATCTGCCTAGAGAAGAGAATCAAATGGCAGATGCATTAGCGACCTTAGCATCTCTATGGGAAGGACCCCGGAGTCAACCAATGAAACCTCTCATTTTAGAGACATCTAAGGCTCCATTCTACGTTTTAACAGTTGAAAATGATGAAAGGTTTGAAGAGCCATGGTACGTCAACATTGTTAAATATCTGAAGGATGGAAGCTACCCTGAAGAAGCCACTGATTCAGACTGGAACACATTAAGGAGATTATCCGCTCAATTTTGCTTAATAAATGGAGAATTGTTTAAGAGATCTTCTAAGGGATTGCTGTTGAAATGCCTAACGTAGCAAGAAGTGACAATAATCATGAAGGGAGTACACTCAGGAGAATGTGGCCCACATATGAGTGGAATTATGTTAGCAAGAAAACTCAACATATGGGTTATTTTTGGTTGACTATGATGGCTGATTGCATTCAAATGGCTAAATCTTGCCATGATTGTCAAATCCATGGAGATATCAGTCACCTTCCTCCCATGGAATTGCAAAGCTTAACTACACCTTTACCATTCTCAGCATGAGGTATTGACATTATTGGGGAAATTAGACCATCATCCACCAATGGACATCGATTTATAGTGGTGGCAATTGATTACTTTTCAAAATGGGTGGAAGCAGAATCTTATCAAACATTACCGCAAAGAAGATGTCTCACTTCGTCGAAAGGCATATCCTTACACGATTTGGTGTCCCTCACCACATATTCACGAATAATGGGTTCTAGTTCTAAGGTGATACTGTTGATCTAATTGAAAAATACGGTATTGAACATCATCGTTCATCACCTTATCATCCACAAGCCAATGGTACGGTAGAGGCAGCTAATAAATCGATCAAGAAAATTCATTCGAAAATGGTGGTTAGCTATAACGACTGGGTAGATCATTTGCCAATTGCATTGTGGGGATATCGAACCAGTATTCGAACTCCAATAGGACAAACCCCTTTCTCTTTGGTATAAGGAGCAGAGGCGGTACTTCCAACAGAATTGGCAATTAAGTCTATACATGTAGCCTCGAAGCGAGACTATTAGAAGATCAACAGGCAAAAGCTAGATATGACGAGCTTAATTTGATTGATGAAAGATGTTTAGATACCCTGAGTAACCTTCAGATATACCAACAGCGTATGGCAAGAGCCTACAATCGCAAAGTCAAGTGGTAAAATTTACCATTAAAACCTGGGGATCTGGTCCTGAAGCAGTATAGAAAAACGCACACTGATGCAAGGGGAAAGTTTCAACCAAACTGGGATGGTCCCTATGTGGTAAAGAAGGTCCTCAATAAAGGAGCAGTGAAGATCATGGATATGGATGGAAATGAGTTCGTCAACCCAGTCAATCGAGATAAGATGAAACATATTTTGTATAAAAGAATATATATGTAATAAAGTCTGTTAGGAACTAGTGAGGGTTCTTAAAAAAAGTTAAGACTAAATAAAAGTTTCGAGAGATTGTCTTTGGTAAAATCCTACTCAGGAACTTGAGATAGTAATGGATACCAATTGGAAATTTTTTACCATTTATCTTTTGTGTGTAAATAAAATTTCTTTCATAACATTGTTATTATATAATGAAAAGTTGAATGTAGCAAATGGATAAGGAAAATCATTTCATGAAACATACATTCACAAAGCATGGTTCACTTTATTACACATAAAGTACATTATAATCCCATAAGATAAAGAAAGCACAATCATGTGAGTGTGTGGCTCTTATTGGTACACAACAAATTCGTCATTATGATAGCTTCTAAATTCCAAGAAGGCAGCTTTGAAGATGACGAGTCTCGCTCAATATTTCTTAAAGGATCTCCAACCTGTGAGTCCTGATACCTAGTAAAATGCTTATGGGTGCGATCCCTGATGCAGATTAGGGATCATCTTCCCTAGTGGCCATTCGGTGTGTAATTAACTTCTTCAGGAATTGATAAGATAGCCAGTTTATCCCAGAACCATCACTGAAAGAGAGAACCAAGGACAAAAGGTAAACTCTCAAAAAAAACGGCGTACCTGAAGAAGTATTCTGCTACCGTAAGAAGATGCCTTGATTGCGTTCTTAGACGATCAGAGATAGATTAAAGTTTCAACCAAACAAAGAGCTGTGGGAGAAGCTCCATCCATCATTTGATAAATAATGGGTAGATATGCAAAACTGCAAATGTTTGTGGTTGACTCACGTAGAAAGACCCCTAAGAGAAGCAGGCATGTTAGGGGCATCCAGCTAGCATCATCAGGGCTCAAGTCTTGAATCAATTCGAGAGCAACTAAGAGTTTCAGGCACCCGAAACTCATGCACACCAACCTACATTTGTCAACCTATGGAAGGTTGAAACGATTCATCAATGTTTCGGAAAATTCTTGGCGATGTGATGGTAATGCGATAGGTAGTTCAGTCGGACACATTAGAAGTCCACAGAAATCTTCATACATGGGACACAGCTTTTGGTCTCTGAAATGAAAGACATTGTCAATCGGGTCCCAAAAATGAATGGCAGCATCAATCAACTCTTGCTTGATAAAAATTCGGACGTATTCCTTCATGCTCCTCACATCACAACGTTCAAGCCTGAACCAACCATTGGCATTCTTCAAATAATTATTCAAGTCCCTGCGGAATCTCACGTAATTACTCATGATGAATTCAGAAAATGAGGTTCGGAGGAAGAAGAGTAGCGATTAGCTATACGTAGTTTACAGGGAAATCTACCGATACTGGTAGATTACCCACAAACTCATTCATATATGTCTCGGTTGAAGGCTAGATATGAATAAGTGTAGCCAAATAATTTGCAAAGTCACCATATCATGGGCTAATCGTATGCCTAACAGACATAAGTTTTTTTTTCTGGAAAAAAGTTTATTAATATCACCAGTTTCATCTATAGGTCAGTTATCATCTTCTAAACGAGATAATGATCAGCTACGGTATTCTCACTTCCCTTTTTGTCCCTTATTTCTAAGTCCAACTCTTGTAAAAGAATGATCCACCTAATTAATCTAGGTTTGGCATCTTTCTTAACAAACAAATATCTCAAAACATCATTATCTTTATAAACTATTACTTTTGATGCAATAAAATAAGATCTAAACTTATCTCATGCATATACAACTGCTAACATCTCTTTTTTCAATGGTGATGTAATTGGATTGTTCAGAAGATAAAGTGTGAATCGCATAATATATTGCAAATTCTTTTTATACCTTTGACCTAATACACAATAAACAAAAACATCATTAACATCACACATCAATTCAAATGGTAGAGACCAATTTGGTTTCACAATTATGGTTGTCGAAACTAATGCCCGCTTTAAGGTGTTAAAGGCTTTTAAACAGTCATCAAAGAAATCGAACTTCACATCCTTAACTAATAAATTAGTTAAAGGCTTATCTATAATTGAAAAATCTTTAACAAACCTTTTGTAAAATCCAGCATGGCCTAGAAATGATCTAACTCCCTTAACATTTATGGGAGGAGGTAATTTCTCAATAATCTCGGTTTTGGCTATATCTACGTGAATTCCTTTCTCATTTATCTTATGACCTAGACTATACCCTCGTTTACCATAAAATGACATTTCTCTCAATTTAATACGAAATTGGTTTCCTCACATCTAGCAAGTACTATATCCAAATTTTCTAAACACTTCTCAAAAGAATCTCCACATACTGAAAAATCATCCAAGAAAACCTCCATAATATTTATTCTCCACATACTTACTAAAAATAGTTAAAATGCATCTTTGAAAAGTAGATGGAGCATTGCATAACCCAAAAGGCATTCTTTAATAAGCAAATGTACCAAAAGGACAGGTAAAAGTGGTTTTATCTTGTCATCTACCTTAATGAATTTGAAAATACACAGAGAATCCATCAAGAAAATAGTAAAATGCATGACCTAATTCCAACATCTAGCAACTTGGTAATTTCCTTCTCAACAACTTCTTTCATGTGAGGATTTAATCTTGTTTGCCTTTCGATCTTAAGTTTACTATCATTCTCCAAATTAATAGAATGCATCAATATATTAGAGCTAATCCCTCTAATATTAGAAATTTGCCAACCAATACTCCTTATTTTCTCCAATAATGCTTCTTCTTGTATATTAGATAACTTACTAGAAATTATAATGGTTAAGGTATTGTTGCTTCCTAAAAATGTATACTTCAAATGATTAGGAAATTTCTTCAACTCTACTAAAAGTGGTTTATCCATAGAAGGTGATATAGGATCATCTTCTCTAACTAATTTTTCGTTTTCAAAGGAATACTCTAAATTTTCAAGGGATTCGGATGTTGACTCTTCATGAGATGAAACAAGATAAATTTATTCTATCCATGTATCAAGTTATCAATCATGTAATCACCGCAAAACTTATCCCAATGCATGTTAGTAAACATTTTAGACACGAAATACTAATACTAACAAGTATATAAATTAAATAAAATAAAAGTATAATATAAAAACGTACCGTAGTCTCCTAGCATTTGATCTTCAAAACGCACTTCCCTTTCTTGGCAATGGCACCAAAAACTTATTCGCCACTTATCTACTGATAATATAAAAGTTTTAAATTTCAATAGGTGTTGTCCGTGCTGCTTATCAAATAGAAAAATGATGATAACTACAAATATATAGTTGTGATGTAGTTTTATAAGATATCCAATGATTATACACAATCTTGCTAACCCTGAAACTACTCTTAAAGTTAACTCGGAAGCATATAACTTAATTAGTATAAATGATGCAACACAAAATACCCATTATGACACATAGGCATATCATAAACTTCAATTTAGAAAGTGTAAGTAGAAAATAAAGTAAAGTTTTAAGGTATGTAAGTGAAAGCTAAAGTTGATCAAACTATATCCACTCTTTAATGGGAGTCATCAATTCTCCCAATTCTTGCGTCTACTTTGAATTTGGTCTCGACTCATACAAAACCACTGTTAGGATGTTATTCCTTGTGAATATTGAATAAATGAATGTTGAAGAACATAAAACTTTATTGATTAGTGCATTGCAATTACATTTATACAACAATTGCTCGAATTTGTGAAGAAATCTATTAGTTGAAACAAGACTCGAATTATTTACACCTTTTCTCTCCAACACTTTGAACTTAGCAAAATCTCTATCTATGGATATCAATACATACTATACCAACATGCTCTCTCTCTCCATTGCATGAAAATGGCTAATGAGAATTCTATATATGGAGTGTGAAAAGTTGCGTTTATCGAAAAGAATAGGCATGTCCATTGGTGAAGGGTTGCATCATTTTCAATGTGATTGGACGCAAGTTAGCATCCTTATCATCAATGGATAGGTACCTTTATGTGTTTTTTTTTGTTTCCAAAAGGTTTCTCTTCGCTTGACAATTGATGGCGGTTGGAAGTTAAGAAGAGTTTACGAAACCCAAGACGATTCGCAAGCGTGACATATTTGCATGTCATGATCATGAACATAAGTTGGTAACTAACTGCTTGTAAAGGTAGATCACGATCACAATAGATAGTCGCAAGCGTTATTTGGTCAATCGCGAGTAAGAATCACGATCGTGATATGGTTGTGACTTATGCTTTTCTTCATGATTCTTCTTTGCAACTTTACTAATCTTTGAAAACTTCGATCATAAGTCAATTCCTTGCATTCCATGCATCTCTTTACACATTTTTCACTCATTTTGCCCAGAATTTCATCTTTGATCATTTTACTCATAAGATTCACCTAATTTTTGCATTTGCATTAAAACAACTACATACCACGTGAAATCTTTTACATGAAGTATAAAATGAAAATAAACCACATAGTTTCATGAGTAAAAATATCAAGATAATAAGTGTGATTATACACTTATCACATCCCCACACGTAACTTTTTCATTGTCCTCAAGGTAAACACAGTAGAAGTGTATAAATTAGTAATTCAAGTTCGTACCTCATTTGGCGAAAGACTATTGTAGTGAGTATATTCACCTTGCATAAAATTCATGAGCAGTGTATGAAATTTCCCACAAATTAGTAACATGTAATTTATATAGTCCAGTTGAACACCTTTGCTCTAAATGGAAGGCCAACCGAATTGTGTCTTCATATAAGTGTTATATGCTTGCTCAAATATTTCCTTCTCTCAAGTATAGTACAAAGTATAAAGGATAAAGGGAGCACACTTTGAAAAGATTGATCTCAAAGAATTTTTAGGTAACTTAGAATGCTAAACACTCATAGTGGTTGCATTTTATTCTCCATATCGCTCTTCCCTTTTTTTAGTGATTACATTTTATTGTTCATAACACTTTCTCTCATAATTTTTTTACTTTTAAGCATATCTTTTGTAAGTACTAATATGTACTTTTCACTCACTTTTCATGCTATGCTACTTTTTACATTTTTTCACTCATTGAATGGTTGCAATTTCTACTCCATACCATTCCTCACTTTTTGCATAACTCATTGGTTATCCTCTCTTTCTTTTGATTTTTTCACTCAATACCCTCATCCTTTATTGATCACTTCCAAAGTATTATGGCTATAGTTTCCCTACACTTTATACATACTCAATACTTATAGGATGTTATTCGAGAATAGAATATAAAGCTCATAGTTAGTTCACTACTAGATATTACTTCACTCAAAACTTATCGGTAGCATTAAACTAAAACTATATAACTTATTCTAATTCATGTTGCATTGAAATATATATTGAAACTTACTTGGAATGTTACTTTAGAATGTTGCTCACCACTCATCCTTACCAAATGCTAAATGACGTGCCAATCTAAAGCTCTCACACTTTAAACATGCACTCACACTTGAAACAAAAATTTTGTTCGATATTTTGCACCAACATCAAACTTGTAATACCTAACACTCACAAATACCTTACACTCGAACTTCCAATTCCAGGGATAGCCTTATCTACCGATTCGAACCAAAAGCTAAAAATGTCAAAATTCAATCAAAATAAGGAATTTGCTTGTGGACCATTTACCCACCTAAACCCTAAAAATAGCTTACTAGGATTTGGAGATTTTTCCCCACATAGGTAATTGGTCGGCGAGCTAATTACCTATCTGAGGCTATCCTTAGCTTTCCTAGATTTCTAGGATTTTATTCCACATAAGTAATTGGTCTGGGCCTACATACCTATTTTCTATAACTCGAATCCTTTAGCTTCCAATTTCAACACAAGTTCAAATTTGAAATTCCTGACCAAAAACCAGCTAGTTCAAGCATTAAAACATATCCAAAACTCTACCTATTTGAGTTTTAATTCTATTTCAATTCTTTATGGTATGTTTGAATATCAATTTGAATCAAGTTTCATCCATAAACTTTGATTCAAACTCGATATATCTCATCAAAACCAATACCTTCAACTTAAGATTACTGCCATAACTTGAGTACAAGCCATTCAATCTTCGAGTTTTATAGTTATAAACTCACTAGATTTCATCCTTTTCAAATCCAACTCCTTTTTTCGACAAATTCGATTCCGAACCAGCTCTTACGTTATCATAGACAAATGAAAAGGTGATTGAGGCTAATTGGCTTCTAACCCACCTTTAAACTCATTATTTTCATATTACATATACATATTGGGGTAAAGTATCTTGAAGCTGCTTTAACATTATTTTCAATGAAATGCATTAATGTATGTAAATGAGCTTGCAAGTGGAGAGGTTTTCCTTAAATTAAGGGAAACTCTGCTTGGATTTTATAAAGAAAATCTCATGTAGCGTCGTTACTTTGCCAGATTTTATATTTTAAAACGTTGTCTTATTAAGCCGTCGTGATGCCAAAATTATTATTTATGTCATAATTCTCAAAGTTCTGAATAAAACTAATAATTATCATATCTAAACTCAGAATCTCTATCTTCGGTATAAAAATCCTATTTTGGATCAATATACCACAATTACTAGTGGAGCTGAACTATGGGTGATAAGGGTCATTTTGACCCTATCTTTTGTTTGATTATTGCTCAATTTATGGTATGATTCTAGTTGTTTGATGTTTAGTTGCATGTCTTTAGTGTGTTTTAAGTTTAGTTTGGCTTGTTGTTTATTTTATAGGTTTTTACAGTTTTTCGTGTGTTTTATGTTTTGTTTCATTTTAATTTTGATATCTTGATGAGTTTTGTTTGAGTTTTCTATTAGGATATAAGTTGAAGAAGTATTCGGGTCAAGGCGGAAGCAAAAGAGCTAAAAATGATTAAAAATAAAGCGGAGTCGCCCCGAAACAGTAGGGTGCACGAAATCGTGCACCCAAGAGCACGCCGTGAACTTAAACAAACCGGGGTCACCTACATCAGTAAGGTGCACGAAATCGTGCACCTAGTAGCATGAAATCGTGCACCTGACAAACCTTGCGTTTCCTATTTAAATACTCCTTTGGTTGCCCTAGCAGTGACACTAACCTATAGAGCAAAAACCCAGCAACCAAGCGGCCACCAAGCACCAACATTTGATCTGAAAACCGTCTTAGTTCTCAGCTCGAAAGAAACTTTAGCTAAGCGGTTTAATTTTGTTATTCAGATTCATCAACTTTTTGCGGTAGATTGTTCTTTCTCTTTTTCCCCTGTTGAGGAGTTCTTCAAGTTCATCCAAAATAGTCTGTCTCCGATTGAAGGTCATTGCAATTGGTTTTTATCGACGCCAAGAAGGGCATAAGTTCTACTTGATCCCTTTTGTCTTTATTATTCTAGTTCTTGACACTGTAAACGGTTAATTCCACTGTAATCTTTACCCATTTGTTTTATGAAACTTTGGATTAATTGAATTTGTTTGTTGATGTTATTTTATTCGATTGAGTTATTTTGCAATTTAAGTGAGTCCGACGAAGTTTTAATATTTCATTGATTCATATTTGTGTTGCGACCTAGATTAAACCATAGGCAACCATTAGGACTGACAATCCTGTGGAACATAAGTAACCTTATTTTCTGAATCGACGAGTTAACTTACCTCTAATCAAGGGTTATTAGGTTAAGTGTTTCAAAAACCTAAGGTAGCTCATGCATATTGCTTAATAGCAATTTTGGAATTATAACATTCAATTAGGGTTCATTAATTCCTGTTGAGTTAACAAGCGCCATCTCCATTATCTTTCATAATCGAGTTAGAATCGCCGTATAAGTCTAGAATCCCGAAGAGCATAACAGATTATTCGTTTGGTTGTTGAATTAATTTAATTTAGGAGTAGATAACTTTTAAAAACCTTTTTATTGATCGTTCAAACATAGAGAAATCCCTAGTAGCCCGGTTGTTTGTTACTTTTCCTGAGGATCGATAACCTGGACAAAACCAGAGAAATAACTTGTCAACGATAGGTACATTGCCTTAGTTGTGCGACTGCTAGTGTTAGTTTTAAGCTTCCACTCAGAGCCCATCATTAAGGCTCAATCTTCACCACTTAGATATCACTCATATTCCTTGATTATTTCTGATGTGAGATAGCGTCAGCATCTCCAACACTCCCCTCAAAATGCAACTGGGTCCGTACCAGTTGTCATTTACCAAACATACATTGACCTATCTCTTCTTGAAGCCCAAGATTATAAACGGTTCTAATCTAACAGCTAGCCCAAACTCTATCAAGACTTTAAACTCGAAACCAACTCTAATATCATGTATGGAATCCATAGAGCTCGGATAGTGTTAGGTTTGATAGCTTGAGTGAACATACAAATCGGGTTGAGCCCATCTGACACAAAACCAACTGGCTTGTGTTAAGGTCCAATCTAGACCACTTATATATCCATTTTTAATCTTATTTATTTCTGATCTGAGATTCTCCCAACATATCCAACACTGCTCTTCAAGTGCAATTGGGTTTGGACCAATGGAAAATTTCCTCAGCCTATCTTCATCAAGGTCCGAGGACATCAACAGGTCTAGACCACTTATATATCCATTTTTAATCTTATTTATTTCTGATCTGAGATTCTCCCAACATATCCAACACTGTTCTTCAAGTGCAACTGGGTTTGGACCAATGGAAAATTTCCTCAGCCTATCTTCATCAAGGTCCGAGGACATCAACAGGTCTAGTCTTTTTCTGCTAGCCCATAATCTAATAGGACTTGAAACCCAAAATTCATGATCTTCTAGATGGCATGTCTTCTTCTCACTTTGATATAATGTAGATAATACGTTGGCTTGAAGCATGTCGAGCTTGATAACATAAATGAGCATACAAATAATGTTGAGCCAATCTAACACAAAACCAATTGGTTTGTGTTAAAGCTCAATTTTCACCTATTATATAATACTCATATTCCTTTATTGTTTCTGGTATGAGATAACCCCAACGTCTCCATAAACATTAACAGGACAAGTTTTTGTCATTTCAACATCAATTTTTCAAGCAAAAAACAAAGTATAAGAACTCAATTCAACTTTCGATAATAATTTATATTATCAAATAACGGCAAATAAATGTACAGTACATTAGTGGTGCATATTTCTTTCAGCGGAAAAAATATGTTATATCTTCATTTAAATGTTTCTTTCATTCAAATAATGTGCCTTTCTTGAGAAATTTTATTTCCTTCTTCATATGTGGAGGTGGTGATGCATAATACTGTGCAGGTGCTTGTTCCATCACCAACCCAGGTAGCATAACTTGATATGCACCTATAAAATTTATTTTTACATGTGCAATAAATTAAATAGTAATAATCACAATTAACTCGAGTTTAGTTGATTATGGAAACTGATCCAGTAGTTATCTATAAAACTCTACACGCACATCAATTTTCTCGTATTAACCACATCTTTTTGGATGAAGTTTTATATAAGTAACCAAATTGATTATACATCTCTTTTCCCTAACCAAATTAACATTCCTCTCAACTAACATATTACATGTTCAAGTTGTATGTTTTACTTAATTTCTAAAAGGTTCAAAGTGCCTCGAGTTTTTTCCAAAATCCCGTTACCTTCCTTAGCTTCGGAAATAGCCTTGTAGCTCGCTCGTCTTTCAAAAAATGCATCGAATAACTCATTAAATATCACGTGTCAGCTTCTGGTTAGTTTGACTTTTCAAAGATGTTATTTTTCTGATTTTCTTTCTCTAATCAGAAGTTGACATATGATTTTCAAGGAGCAAAATAATGCACTTTTTAAAAGTTAAGGTAGTAACGGAGCCAATTTGAAAGTTAAAAAAGACAGCGAATTTTGGAGACAATTTGAGACATCTCTAAGAAATGATTATATAATTACCTTAATTTTCAAAAAATACATTATTTTGGTTCTTGAACATCACGTGTCAACTTCTAGTTAATTTGGATTTTCAAAGATGCATTTTTCCTGATTTTCTCTCTCCAATCAGAAACCGACATGTGGTATTTTGGGAGCAAAGTGATGCACTTTTTTAATACAACTTAGGGCACCACTCGATATATTAAACCATCCAGAAACAGATAACTTAATCTCGAAAATCCACAGATTAAACAACATATATTCCATAAAACATTCTCAAAACTTAGATTTGAAAAAATAATATATAATTATATGTAATTTTGTTGATCTACAACATTGAACTCTGCCGAATGCATTTGTGAAAGTAAACTGCTTCCGTATAGTGTGCTAAAGTTAAAATAAGGCGATACCATAATAAGGCGATACCATAAATAGTATTCAATATCTATATGTAGAACTCACAGACGAGCAACCATCGAATAGGAACCAAGCTAAAAATGGCAAAATTCAAACACTAAGATAGCGTTTGGTTCCTAATTGACTATTTCATATAATAATGTAGAAATTATAACGAAAGATTATGAAATATGATGCATTATTTACATTACGTTCCTTATAGCTATTTGTAACTATTCATTTGGAATATTTATTCCATTTAATGTGAAATGAATAGATATTTCATGTAACTTGGAATAACTATAGAAATAACTTTTATGGATTTCTAGACCAAATGCATATTATTAATTCCTTAGAAACAAAAGTCGGATGTCACCCTAACTTGTAAAATGGCCAAATACCTCTCTCAAATTAGTAAACGCGAATCACTTAGCTCACTTTAACGTCACGTGTCAAAATCTGGTTGGTTTGATTTTTCAAATATGTCATTTTTCTGATTTTTCTCTCTACATACTGAAGTTGACATATGAATAGGAGGCAAACTAATTCATTCTTACCAAATTAAGGGGGTAATTGATCATTTTGTAAGTTGATGTGACATCCGGTGTTTTAAGACACGTTGAGGGAGTAATGATACATTTCACATAAATAGTAAAGGCTTAATACACACTAAGCATCCTAAATTTGACATGTTTCATTAATTCTCCCTCAACTTTGAAAAGTTTGTGTCATGCCCCTAAACTTGACAAAAATGCACTTGCTAGCATCATCGATGTCACATGTCACATTCTAATTTGAGAGAGAAAATGAAATATTTGACATATTTAAAAAGTCAAACAAATCAAAATGTGACACGTGACACTGAAGGGATTGATGAGTACATTTTTACCAGAGAGTTCGTAAGGACTTTTAAAAATTAAGAAAGACAAGTAATGAAAGATACCAAGTTTAGAGGACTAAATATGTATTTAGCTAATCATATTTCACCCATCTCTCGTTCATTTCTATCTTTCATTTATATCTACAATATTCCATGTTTCGAAAAGGAGTTTTCTGGAGAGAGGCCAGGGAGAAAGGAAGAGACATGCAAATTTCTGCTAAACTTTTTTAAATTCATTTTAAAATGCAAAATAAAATTCGATTGATATGAAATGAAAGCACAAACTTTATGAACACCAAGAAAGTAGAAAAGGCAATAGTGTAAATTGAGATTGGAAGTTTCCATAAAAGGCTCAAAAACACTTTGTTAAGATTCGGTGGGTTGATGTCTTTACCCTGCCAAGCCCGTTTTGCTAAATAAATAGTAACAAACATTCATGTTTTTTTGACTACAATTCAATTAAGTTAAGTTCAGTTAAAGTTTAGGTGTGTGTAATTATAAATTTACACTGAAATAAGTTCAGTTCAGTTAAGTTCAGTTCAATTCAGTTTTCAGAAGTTAAAGAGAGCAAGGCCTAAATCCTTTTCATAAGTTATTTTATAGCTGTTGTTGATTTTTTTTTTATTTTGTTTTTTTTTGTTGCTGATTTTTTTTTTATCTTTAAACAAAAAATTAAAAACTTAGTTTGATAATACATCTATAGTGAATAAGTGAACACTCACTAAACACATCCGCTATTTGGAGGACACATTAATTATGGTTCAATTTAGTATTCTCATAAAATCACACTAAATTCAAACTTATGCAAATAAGGAATATTAAACAATTTAATTACTTTTTTATTCAATAATATTAGTCTTCCAAATTGTTCTAGGCCACAAGTTAAGTCAATTTTAAGTATGGTAGTTATAACTTATAAAAGTAAGTAATTCAAATCTCTGCGGTGAATTACTATAGAATGATAATAATGGCAAGAGATGTAGACGCTATCCAAATCACTTTTTGCGTCACCTGTTCCTTCGTTTTTTTTTAATGTATTGTATTCAATACTTGATCTCTTTTTTCTTTTAAAAACAACAAATAGACACAGAAAAACCGATAGTCATGAAAATTTGAACCCAAATCACAAGACGCCTTTAGTGAGAAAGAACATTTTGTCCCTCAAGTCTAAATGATGATGTGCATTGTTCATCTTCTCGTGAATATTCATGTCCCGTAGCTAAGAATTAGGGATGGCAACGGGCCGGATCCAGGTTGGACCCGATCCGGATCCGTGTACACTTAACAGATCCGGATCCGTCCTGGATCCGTCGGATCTGGAATTGTAAGATCCAGATCCAGATCCAACGGATCCCGCGGATCTGGATCCATAAACGGGTCCAAAACGGATCAGTGAAAAAGAGCTTTCTGAATCTATGTTTCCGGTCAATCCACTGGATTTTCCTACCAGGAAATCGAGTTGAGTGGCTGACAGAGTGTGAATAAAGAGGAAACAGAACCAGGACCGCTCCCCCATTCCAGAACTTCTCTATAATCAAAATTAACAAAGCAACAAAGCAAAATCAAAATTAACAGCAAAATCAACAGCAACAAAGCAAAATCAAAAGCAACAAAGCAAAAGCAAAATCAACAGCAACAAAGCAAAATCAAAGCAAAATCAACAGCAACAAAGCAAAATCAAAATTAATCTAAAGAATAACAAAGCAAAAGCGATTCGCCTGCTAGTCTTGGAATTTCTCAGTTGGTATCAGAGCGGGAATAATCTATGGATAAACGACTAAAAATGAGTATCGAAGAATTTGTAATAGAAATTTTAACCGGATTATATACTATTGAAGACTTAAGAAATTTGTTAATTGAAGTATTAACTAATGAAAACATTAATAACAAAGAATTTAAAACCGGATATTTATGTTTTAAAATACAACAATATAAAAAATAGTAATGGAAAACAGTATAGACAAATTTGCATATCACTTAACCATGATAGATTATACAAATGAAAATTTTAATGAAAATATAAACTA
>CAOJBI010539795.1:0-20493 GCA_948277035.1 Euphorbia corollata
TATATGAGAATCAAGGAGAAAACAGTTCACAGAACGAAAGTGAAGTTACGGATATCAAACACCCGATTTGAGACTGAATTTGCATACCAGTTGCCGCTCAAGTAGGTTTTTAGCTTAGAGAAAACACCAAAATAGCCAAATTTCAACTTGCGCTTGAGGAAGAAGACTAAGTGCCTGTTAGGTATAGCTTTTAGTTGCTGAAATCATAAAAGTAAAATCAGTAAGAACATATCAGCACACAATTTTCCCTATACATTTCGTAAAGCATATAAGAAGATGCAAGTAATTCGACAACAAGAACACATAAATTGACTTGAAAAACTATACGGCAAACGATCAGGAAAAGCTAAGAGAAGCAACAACGCATTACCAGGCATGCTTAGAGATTTAATTTGTCCAAGATATGAATTAAATATGGAAACGAATCGGAGATATATCATATTTGATAAGGAAAGGTAAGTTACCGGGTAACTAACGCCAGATTAGGGTTGGAATCATTCTATTTGAGACTGAAATTAGCGTTCCAATTGCAGCTCAAGTGAAGTTTTCAATTAGGGAAAAAGCGAAGAACGAAGGTCAACTGTGAGACTTTCAGTTGCCTTCCCTTAATTGCTTTTTCATCATAATTTATAAATGCAGGCAAAAACGCCATTTCGAAACTTTGTGATATGACATGTTTATTCTCTGAGTCCCCCCTTATACTCTTGTTATCTTTCTAGGCCTCGTGGTTTGTCATGCAGTGAAATAAAATTGAAAATTCAGGTATATTTTTGGAAGAATTATAATAATGACAGGGTGCTAATTCTTCAAAAATAAAATTATTAAAATAAAATAAAATAAAATAAAAGTAGTTTTTGGGATATTTATCATTCATGTGAAAGGGAAGTTCTTAAACCCCGGTCTTTGTTATGGTTCCTCTTATTTTTTATCAACATAAAAAGACCAGACAATTGTTATAACAGTTAAAATCTAACGCTGATTTGAACAAAACTCATCTCAATCAAAGCATTTCTAAATAGAAATGCTTTTCAATCAACCACCATAAATGGAGCTGTTGTTGGAGATGAACTCAAGAGGTCATTTCTACTCCTAAAATTATGGTGAAGCGATGATTGATGAATCAAATGGCAACACTTCAATTATGTTGGAATTCTGCTCGAACATGTTATATGATATGATATAATATGATAACATTTGATTATGTAAACCCAAATCAATCAATCAAATTTTGTTAGATTCTTTATTGTGTTATTTTTATAATGGATACATAAGAAGCTTTGATTAGAGAAAATTCATTTGTTGAGATGAGTTTAGTTCTTTGAGAATCAGACCTGCGTTGTAGTTGGGGTGTTATAGCAAAGTCTTTTTGTTTTGGTCAAAGAATAAATTTGAATTTTCATTTTTGTCCCTCGATTTTACACATTATCAATTTTATTTCACATGGATATTGAACTTCGTAAGTGAAAAGGACCATGTAAGTACTGGAATTAAAACCACAGGACTATAAAGGTAACGTGTATACCACGAAAACTCAAAGAGTAAACATGCTATACCACAAAGCCCAAACAGGAGTTTTTGCCCAACATTTCATATATAATTATAAAAACCAATGTTTTTGAAATGGACCATCCAGTTCTATCAGTTTTCCAAAGAACTTGTCACAAGTCTAGTCGGTTTGATAACGAATACTAATTTTGATAAAAAGAAAACGGTTTAATTAAAAAAACCTCAAATATCTCCAGATATAGACACTGCTACTTCTCCCCTCCATTCCATTCCGACTATTCCATCCACCATTTCATTCATGTCAAATTTTGGCCATTTCCACACAAATTTGAATCACATCAAACAAAATTCAAAAACAAACTAAAAGTTCCAACATAAAGTGAAGAAAAGAAAGGAAATGAGTATTTTGAAATCTTTCTCTCTTTAATATAGATAAGATTTTTTGTAACTAGAAAAAGACGAGGAAAATAAGGAATTAAGACAAAGATATAGAAGGAAGCTAAGGGATGAAGAACAAGGAAAAAAAATAGATACAGTATAGTAGAGAGGGAGAGGGAAAAAGAAGGAGGAGAGAGACAACATGCATTTTGGGTTAGATGAATGGAATTAAAATTCGAAATGAAAAGGAAATGTTTGTCTAATCATTTTTAAAATTATATATATTAAAAAAGTTGAGATAAGGGAATGATAAAATAATTTAGCCTTTCTGGTTATTTTTACGTGTCATTTTAGAAATTTTATTTTGATTTTTTTAAATATTATTTTAGATTATCAGTATAACTTTTACATAAAAAAAAATTTTAATTTACCTTTGCATTGATTAGAAAATAGATTAAGTATTGATGAATTTATAATATGATAATTAAAAAGAAAGAGAAATTTACAAAGAATAAATTAATCTTTTTATTGGTATACTAAATATTTTATTAGTTTTGATGAAAAACACTGAAGTGACACATAAGAAAATGGAAAGAGTAATACTTAGAATAAAAGAAGTTTATCTAGAGCCAAGAGGTAAGGAGAGGTGTGTAAGGGCATCGAATAATGTGTAGAGTAAATTGATGGAATGAATTGCTTGATCATATATCAACATTTATTCTCCGGGAAAATATAAGGTTCCATCTGAACAATTTTTTATTTCAAAGTATCTCTTCTCTTTTTCTTTGTTTGAAAAATAAAGAGAGAAAGTGTGGGTAGAAATGTGTAATTTCAAAAAATTCAAATAATCTCGTAAACTTGGCAAGATCAATTCCCCTCCCCAAGTTTCACGTGTCACATTCTGATTTAGAGAGAGGAAAAAAATTTGAAAAGTCAAACAAATCATTAATTGACACGTGATATTGAGGAGTCAAACTGGTACACTATTTTGTAAATTCAGAGGGTTATTTGAATTTTTCAAAGGTTCATGGGGGTAGATAGACATTTAGGGACAAGGTTAAGGGTTCTAAATGCATTTAGCATTTATTAAACTTGTGAAATTAAGTCTAGCTTAAAGTATACAACAATATGCAAGTCATTCGACAATAAAACACACAAAAGATGGATGTAAACGATAAAGAGTAAACATTCTGAAAAGTTAACAAAAGTGAGTTGTTCGATGAGCAGTTGCGTGAAATGAAAATTAGAAAGTAAAAGGGCATGGCATAAACTAAACTTCAAATTGAAATTCCTTCTCTTTGTGGCATGCATTGAGATTTAAATTGTTTAAGATAGAAATTGCATATGGAAATGAACGAGAATCAAGGAAATTTACGTTATAATTATATTGTAAAAGAAAATAATAATAATAATAATAATAATATAATAATAATAATAATATATTATAAAAGCAAAGAAGTAGTTAATAACTTCTTTGCCCTTTTTATAATATATTTTAAGAAAAATAATTAATTAAAATTATAAATGATATAAATTTGATTAAATTAAAAAATTGGATAAAATGACATTTAATAGATGATTTGATTAATTAAATTAATAAATTAGATTACATTTAAAAGATGAGTTTGATATAAACCTCTAAAGTGAAATTCAAATAATAAATTAGAATTTAAATAATAAATCCATCGTGAGATTTAATATACATAAATATTTATGATATTATTTATACATAATATAATATATTTTTTTAGCATTAATATTTTTAATTTTTAATTTTTATTATATATAGTTATATATTTAATATATGATATACTAATTACAAATGACATATCCGTGCATCGCACGGGTACTACTCTAATAATAATAATAATAATAATAATAATAATAATAATAATAATAATAGATAGGGCCAAACAAAAATTGTGTGGACAAAATGCACATGGCCACGATGCTTTTGTCCATATATTATTCAGTCCTACTTATGATAATTTGACAATATTGTACTGACTTATCTTACTCATCTGTGCTTATAAAAGTAAGCATTGAGATATGAAAGAGAGATACTGTATACATAATAAAAAGGAAAATGTTGTTTTTTCCCTCTATTATCTCTATTTCCTTCTTATTTCTACTTTTTGTTTTCAATCTTGTTCAATCCAACTGGTTTTTTGGTTCTTAACTTTTTTCATTTGGTGATAATATTTTATACTTGATAGAGTTTGTCTATAACCTCTATTGTTGTATCCTATGAGATAGTTTGCCACATACGGAGAAAATTTGTCTTAAGAAAATTGACTCGAGCCTCAACGGAATCATCTCATTTCTAGTGAAGATTATTTTGTATATTTTATTATTTTAATTTTTGGTATTTATTCTACTACTTTTATTATTTACAATTTAATAATTTGTGAAAGATTGGTCAAAGAATGGGTTGCTTGTGTTCCAATCTTCAAAATATTGCTCGTCGGAATCTCGCCGGAAAGATTAGTTGCAAGACAGAAAATGTTAGAGTGGCTAGCCGTTTGACCGGCGTAGCCTCTTCGATGCTTAAGTTAGCGACGGAATTGAGAGAGGAGGCAGAGAATAATGAGTTTTGTATATAGAATTGTGTACCTTATTTGTGGTAAAAAAACCTCTTTATATAGAAGTTAGAATACTCCTTATCTAATTAGGAGTGAGTCTTTGATTCCAAATAAGAGTCTACTAGGATTTGATAGAATCCGCAATAGAACTGGAATCTAGAGTTTGTGTTGCATGAAAACTCTACTGCTGCTTCATTATGAAGCAAGGAAAGACGAGTCACTCGGCTTCACTCACTCGGCCTGACTGAGTGACTGTGTAGAAGCGAGACGCTCGTGCATTACATGGCCAATTTATCAGAAGCCCCCTCCCCCCAGAGTCAGGAAATTTACTTTAGGGCTTTCTCAATCGTATCCTCCGGGTGAAGAGCTGATTTGAATTCCCAAAATCCGGACGAAAGCTCATACCGACTTGAAAATCAAATTCTGACAAAAAAAGGTCTTATCAATCAACTGAATTATTGTTCGTCTTAAAAGACAACAGCTAGATATGCCATCACAACAGCCGCATCATTTGGAATGCCAGTGCAGGAGCCGCGTCGCTTTGAATTTCAAATGGGGGGACAGCTGGACTTAGTAATCCGGGCCATTTGCATAATCCGTTGCCACGTGGTATCATCTCAACGGTTAAGATTAACATGTCACATCAACAGTTACCATCTTCCTATAAATTCATGCAACACCATCATTTTCCATTTTTACACTTTGGCGATTTCTCTGAAGGTAGCAACTTCTTCTTCTGCATTCGAAGCTTTTTCCGGCAACCTTAGTTCTCCACAACAGCACTTTATCTTTTCCTTCCATACATTTTCCGGTAAGCATTCCACTTTTGTATCTTTCTCGTCATTATTACTTTGAGATTTTCATCGTTTTGTAAGTTCCCTACTTGCAAACACTGTTGCACTGAGTTTTTTCATCGAGGGTTTTCTGCAATTTTTGAACTGAAAACTTCATATTTGCATATGCTTTATCTGTGATTGTGGTTTGAAAATGTCCTTTTATTTGTTGAATGATTCCACGCTTTGTTTTCCAGTGTTTGATTTCCCCCCAAAAACAAAATTTTAGGGTTTTTTGAAATCGCCTTTCACTGGTTGTAGCTATACTTGTTCAAATTGGGTGCCATGAAGATAAATGACTGTTCTCGACGATAGCGATAGTCATAGTAGTAGTGTTGAGAGTGAAAAGATAAGATGGATGGAAGACCTTATTTTCAATACATATCAATATAGACCTTTAAACATCAATTTATCTTCTATCCCTATGCGTCGTAGGTTTAAGAGAAAGGCTAATCGCAAGATGGATTCTGAAAACACCGTCTCTGACGGAATGGAAGTGAGTTCTCCAGAAGTAGAACATATGAGTGACGCGGAGAGTCAAGAAGTTGAGACATCCCATGAATAGGCGAACTTGTCAAACGCCGAGTCGGAGGATGAGGTGAGGCCGAATGTAAGTGAGGAAGTGGGAGAAGCGTCTTCCTCTATGCCAGTGTAGAAAACTCACAATATGACTCCCCAGGTGGATGATATAGTATCTATTGTGCACGAGTTACACATTGAACATGAAGTAGTAATGTTCGACTTACCATGTCATTCTTCCTTTTCGCGACCAGCGAGTGAACGCCCCGCCGAATGGATACTCCAGCATGTAATTACTACGGATCTGGAATATTTGCCCGGCTAAGCTGCACCCTCACGGATGGGCGGACTTGATGGGCCACTGGCAAATTTGTCAGGATGCGGGCCTTGATTTCTCAACTGCCTTTTTCAGAAAGTTATGCAGCCTTAAAAAGAACAAAGGCGAGGATCACTATCAGTTGTACAGGCCGCCGAAGTCTGCCTTCTACATATTTGACAACCGCCCCACCTCCACCATTTTAAAGAATTCTGGTTTTATATTCGAGTCAACCCAGACCATCCCAAATTTCCAACCGACTGGTCCTATGAAAAGCCTTTCAATCTGTCATCTAAGATGCGCCGAGTGAGGGATGATAGGGTGGATTTCTTTAAGGGTTTAGAACTAAAAAGATGGTCTTTAGTAGGGGCTGTATGGGCTTCAATCACCGGAAATCACCTTCTTGCTAGGGATCCGGAAACAAAGAATGTCATTTATTTTCCCGAACCATCAATGTCGACTGGTACTTCTTTCTTTCTTTGATTACTTTTTATAGGCATGGCTTCCCCTAACGATATTGAAAACCAACTACTAGCCCAAAAGAAGAAGGTGATACAAAATAGCTGGAAGAAGCTGGTTAAGTTGAAGGTAGTCGTCCAGAAGCCTGTTGCCAATGAGCCTGCTAGAGGTGCTGGGTCAAGTAAGAGGCCGACCCTAGGCGGCATTTTTACTGAGGCACTTTCTAAAAGGCCCAGAAAAAGAGACTCTGCCTCAGGTATGTACCTTCTTACTCATACTTATGGTTTTTTATTTGGCATTAGTATTTGTTCTTCTCTTTGTACAGGTTACTAAGGCGGGGTCCAATTCTCCTCCCCGATTGTCTCTTTTTGAGCTGATCCGGCAAAAATACCCTGAGTCCTCCTGCCGGGACTTGGAAGTGCAGTCTTCTCTGAAGGCATGCTTCCCTCTACCGATTGAGGAGAATGTGTATAAAGAGGAGAACACAACTGTTCTCTCAACCATCATGTTTCAAGACATGACCTCTGTAAGTTATTCGCTCTCTTTGACTTTTAACGATTGGTTTTGCCATGATACTTATGAAAACTAATTTGACAATCCATGTCACGCTACGCTGAATTCATGCGCCGGGTCTGCCAGGACACCCGATTCGAGGTGTGGCTGCAGATGATGGAGAAAGAGGTGATCGAACTGGAGGTGTGCCTCCTCATCGAGCAAGGCCATAAATGAGGAAGCCAAACGCCATGCGATTGAGGCAAAACTCAAAGAAGCTGAGCAGAGAACTGAGAAGCTTGAAAAGCAACTCGCTAAATCTCAGACGGCCACCAAGTCTGCTCTGGAAGCGGCTGTCAACATCACCAACAAGTTGGCCGACTGCGGGTATCTCTATGGCGAGCGCGTACTAACCGCCTGCCAAGCTGTGCATGGGGACATCTCGGTTGAGCTTATCTATAAGGTGGAATTCCCTTATTATGATGACTTGATAGCGTATCAAGAGGCTAAAGCCCAGCTGGAGCAAGAGGAGGCAGCGCTCATGGCAAAGGAGAACCAAGCTAGGCTGGCTGAGCAGGGTCAAGCTGAGGAAGGGTCAGTCGTTGATCCGAGTGGAAGGGAATCTGTCCCTCCGAATGGAGAAGAGTCTGTTCCCCCAGTTGATCCTTCAGCAGCCGAATAGCTTTTACTTGTAATATTTGTAATAATTTTTTAATTGTAATCTTTTGAGCCGAATAGGCGTACAATTATTAATAGCCCGTATGGCTTTTTTGTAAATACATTTTTATTTTGTTCATTGACCAAGCATCTTTTATTATCTTGTTAAATAATTCAACTTGTAAGTTTAGCAAGTTTTATTAAAATAACTTGGAACAAACGAGCACATCTCAGGTCCTTGAGATAGCTATGATCGACCAACGTTAAGACGTGTGGTGATTAGTGGGAAACCAAGTACGCGTATCCGATTCCTAGTTCCGAAGGAACCCTTAGACTTAATGGCCGAGCACATCTAGGGTTTATGTACGCCTAGCTGAGATGGCTATGATCAATCACCATGTGACTGAGTGATGATGAGTAAGGAGACCAGGAGATCTTTACCGATTCCTTGATTCCCTTAGGAACCCTAAGCCTTAACGGCCAAATTGTGTGTATTGTAGATAGTTTGATAAAAACTCCTAACTTCACAAATTATTAAGCTTGAAAATACACACGAGTGAGAAAAAGATGAAGCTTTTATTGCTTTTATGATAGAGTACATGGGCCGTGGTCGGTAAATCGTTAGCCAGCTTTTGGTCCGGTAGAGAGCGTCGCCTCATTAAAAACCTTAAAATAGGAAAACCCTTTGGGAAAAAGCCTATTTTAAGGGAAAAAGAGTGCGATCGCTTGATTCCCTAGGGATGCGTTGAAGAGTAGTATGCCTAAGAGTAGCAATTTTCCACGTCCTAGGTAGTTCCTTTCCATCGAGTTTTTCTAACTTGTATGTGGCTGGCCCAATGATCTTGCTAACACGATATGGGCCTTCCCAATTTGCTCCAAGCTTTCCTTTTCCTTCTCGACTCTGCGATGCGGCTGCATCTCTTAGGACTAAGCTTCCTTCTTGCAGTCGTATCTCTTTTACCTTCTTGTCATGATATCTTGCAATTTTAGCTTTGTATGCAGCCATCAAAATGCAGGCTCTTTCTCTTCTTTCTTCTAAGCTATCGAGATGGAGAAGAAGGTTGATATTGTTCTGCTCTTCCGTGTAGTATAATACTCAGTTAGATGGTACTCCTATCTCAACTAGTATGACCGCTTCAACTCCATGTGTAAGGAGGAAGGGAGTTTCACCAGTTGGTTTACAATGAATGGTTCTATAGGATCATAGGATGCTGTTTAGTTCTTCTGGTTCTTTTGCTGCCTTCCAGTCTTTTCTCGATGCCTTCTCCCAATGTTCTATTTGTTACCTCCATTTGGCCATTCGTCTAAGGATGAGCCACTGAGGAGAAATGTTGCTTTATTTTTAAGCCTTTGCAAAAGTTGCCAAATCTATATGAAGTAAATCTCGTCCCGTTGTCAGAGATGATCTTTTGAAGAACTCCAAAATGTATGATGATGTGCTCCCACACAAAGTTAATTAATCGTTTCAGGAGAGATGGTGCTAACTGCAAGTGCTTCGACCCATTTAGTAAAACGATCAATGGCCATAATGATAAATCGTTTCTGCCTAATCGCTTTTGGCATGGATCCTGCGATATCGATCCCCCATGTAACAAAAGGCCATGCGGTATACAAGGGCTTTTGTGATGCGCGAGGGATGTTTGATTTTCTTGCATGAATCTGGCACTAGTGACACGTCTGGACATAAGCTGTAGCGTTTGCTTCCACAGTTGGCCAATAAATCCGCATGCCCCTTCATGCAACTCTTCAAGCACAAACTTGCCCTTCTCTAGAGAAATGCAATTGAGCCACGCGTCTGTTAAGGATCGTCTGTATAGATTTTGTCCGATCATGGCATACTTGGAAGCTTTCTTCACTATTTTGGTTGCCTCTACTTGATCATTGGAGAGGCTGTCATGCGCTAAGTAGTTTATTATAGGTTGCATCTACCCCAAATCTTATTATTCAAAGAGTAGCATAGTGTCTGACTCTATCACGGTTGACGGCTTTATCATAACTTCGAAAGGACATTGAGGCTGCTTTGGCCAGTTGGTCCGCTTCGTAGTTTTCCAACCGGGGTATATGCTCTACTCTCCATGCGATTCTAGAAGACTCAATTTTCTTGAGCAATTCTTGAACTTTGGCCAAATATTTTATCATTCCTGCTTCTTTTGTGATGAAATTTTTATTGACCTGGTTGGAAATTAGCTTTGAATCGCTCCGGATACATACTTTGTCATGGGTAATTTCTTTGACTAATTCCAAGCCTTTGATGAGTGCTTCGTACTCGACTGCATTATTGGTTGACGGGTAGGCTAATTTGGCAGCATATGAGAGTTTGATCTTTTCGGGCCCTTTGATGGCAATTCTGATGCCGGCTCCTTCTTGCGATGAAGCTTCATCTACGTAGACTATCCATTGTTCTATTTTTGGATTTTATTGTGGCTCTAGTCCCACGAACTCGGTCACAAAATCAGCCAATACTTGCTCCTTTAAGGCCTTTCTCGCTTCGAATTTAACATCAAATTCTCCTAAACGTACGGCCCATTCAGCAATACGTACGTCTTGACGTCTCAGGCCTTTGTAATACTTTCTTCAAGGGGAAACTAGTTCGGACAATGACTGTATGGGCTTGAAAGTATGATCGAAGCCGCGTAGTGGCTGTAACCAAAGCCAGAGCGAGTTTCTCAATCTTGGGGTATCTGGTATCCGCATCTTTGAGTACTTTGCTTGTATAGTAGATTGGATGTTATCCCTCTTCATCTTCTCTGACCAACATTGATCCTACCGCTTCTTCGGTAGCCACTAGATACATGAATAATTCTTCACCCGGATGAGGACGACTGAGAAGCAGGGAAGAGCTGAGAAAGTTTTTAATATTGTCAAAAGCTTCTTGACACGTCTCGTTCCATTTGAATGATTGGTCTTTCTTGATGGCTTTGTAAAACGGCAAGCATCTTTTTGCTGAAAAGGAGATGAAATGTCCTAATGCATTGATCCGACCATTGAGCTTCTGGACTTCGTTCAGCATTTTTGGAGGCTGCATCTGTCTTATGGCTTCTATCTTTTCTAGATTGGCCTTAATTCCTCTCTGAGATATAAGATATCCCAGGAACTTTCCGCCTTTGACTCCAAAAGTGCATTTTTCTAGGTTGAGCTTAAGTTTATATTTCAGCAAAGTTTGAAAAACCTTTTGTATATCTGAGGCATGCTCTTCTTTGGTTCGGCTCTTGATATGTTGCACCAGCATTTTTTAGTCCAAATAGCATGACTGTGTAACAATACGTTCCTTCATGCATTATGAAAGAAGTTTTTTCCTCATCGTCAGGATTAATAGTGATTTGGTGGTATCCTGATTTGGCGTCTAGCAATGAGTAAATAGCGTATCCAGCTGCTGACTCTACCAATTGATCGATGCATGGTAACGGATAGCTGTCTTTTGGAGTAGCTTTGTTGAGGTCTGTGAAGTCCACACACATACGTCTCATGGGCTACTTGGGGGTTGCCAACTATGATTACATGTCCTCGCGAAGTTAGAATTTGCATTACCAAGTTTTTCATGGAGATGAGCGAGCTGGTGTCGACTAGGAAAGGTCTTCCTACGATGATATTGTAAGTGATAGGGATCTCTACTATAATAAAATCAACCTGTGATCGTCATTTATATTTCTTATCTCTAAGCTCCACTTCCAGGCTAACTTGCCCCAATGATGGTACCGTTTGGCCACTTAACCCTACGAGTGGGGAATAGGATGGGAAAGTTCTGTTTGGTGTGATTTGAAGCTGAGCCAATGCATCTTTGGTGATTAAGTTTACTGAGCTTCCAGTAACAATGATGATTCTTCTTATTGTATATCCTTCAACGATTGCCTTGAGGACGAGTGAATCAAGTCTTGGTGTTGTGACCATGCTATATTTTGTGAATGAGTCTTCTAGCTCTTTGTCATCCCCATTCATTTCGAGACACTTTTTTTTGGATGTAGTCTGCGACTCGGGACCTCCACCAATCATCAGTCTTACTCCCTTCGTATGTTTCTTTGGTTTTTCATCCTCTTTGTCTTTTTTATTTTCATCGGACGACCGCTTTTTTATGCCTTTCACAAATTGCTCAAATTTGCCTTCTTTAATCAATTGGTGGACTTCGTTTGCGATAACTCGGCAATCATTTGTGAGATGTCCTCTAGCTTGATGAAATTCACAGTATTTGCTCATGTCTCGACCGAGTTGCGAGTCGGCTGAGACCTTTAGATATCGTAGGCTTCGCTTATCGTTGGATTTTTGAATTGCCACTAGGATGTGGCTGAGTGGGGCATTCAGTTCTGGGAGATCATCATTCAATTGTCTGGTGTAATCTCTGGAGCCGCTTCCCCTTCCTCCTCTATGCCTAGACCGACGATCTTCAGACCTTTGCTTTCCATCAGATTGAGAGTCTCTAGGTCGTCCTAGCTCGTCTATCTCAATTTGTCCTTTCGTAATGCTCATCATTTGCTGTAAATCAACCGGATTTCTTTGGATGATTTCAGCTCTAAACCTTTCATTTCGAGTTCCCCGAATCATGGCCTCCTTGGCTGTACTGAAGTCTACATTCCGTACTTGTAGGCATGCTTTGTTGAAACGTTCAATGTATGCGCGAAGTGACTCATTGGCCGCTTGGATCACATCATGAAGAGTACGCGAAGTAGTTCCCGCTGGGATGGAGCCAATGAACTGAGTGCAAAATTTCTGTTGAAGTTCCTCCCATGTATTGATTGACTCAGCTGGGAGAGATTCAAACCAATAGGCAGTAGGTCCAACAAGGATCGTTTGGAAATAACGGCATGCATGAGCTTCAGAAACGTGCACCTTGTCCATTTTGTTCTTTTATATCTTCACAAGAGTGCGAAGATCTGTGTCGCCGCTATAGTTGTCAAAGTAAGGAATTTTGACATATGGCTCGTCTTGGATCCGCTTCGTGAATGGGGAGAAAGAAGTTGAGAGAAGAGGCTCATGGATGGTGATAACGAAGTGATTGAGCCCTTCTCTAAACATCTTTATAAACTTTAGGTCATTTGTATAGCTTTTAGCCTTCTCCGGTGGCAAGTACGAATTGATAGGAGGGAATGAGGGAGGTAGAGGAGGCGGTGGCAGCCTACTCCCGTTAAACCATGGTTGGTGGTGATATGGTCCTATCGGCTGTTGATAAGAAGAATACCCATAACCTTCATATGTTTGTGTTCCCGAATGAAGGGATTCTGTTCGGTTGGTACTGCCTATCAATTCTGTCCATGTTGGGACGCTTCGATCTTTTGGAGCTGAGTGAGCTCCTAGGTAGGTAGAATTCATTTCTGTACCTGTCACATTCATAAATACATGCGGGGAATGAACGAGTGCATGATTACTTATCGAATGACCTATAAAAGAAGAGATTGGTTTACACGGTGCCTGAAAGCTGCTCAAGCTTGTAATGTGGGATCCGCTGACCGTGTGACCTGCAATGGTGGAAGTCGCGTTGCTGTTAAGGAGACCAAATAGGTTCCTCCGTAGGTGCTGTTGGTCTTCTAGCATCATCTAGTATTTTTGCGCCACATTTTCAAAGAAGTCGACGGTGCTGGATCTAAAGGGTGGTGTAGTCAGGCTGTTTGGAGGTACTGATATGCCTGGATTTGTAGCACGATTGTGAGTTGAGGATGAGGGTCCCATGACTGTAGAGGAGTTTGCCATGGTTGTGTCAGGAATAGGGGTTTCACTAGGAGGTGTTTGATCTGCCATTGTTTGAGAGATCTTGTGTTCGTTCGCTGAACAAAAATTTTGCGTTTGAACAAATAGATTTGTCCACGCTCATCGCACCACTGAAAGATTGGTCAAAGAATGGGTTGCTTGCATTCCAATCTTCAGAATATTGCTCGTCAGAATCTTGCCGAAAAGATTAGCTGCGAGATAGAAAACGTTAGAGTGGATAACCGTTTGACCGGCGTAGCCTCTCCGATGCTTAAGTTAGCGATGGAATTGAGAGAGGAGGCAGAGAATAATGAGTTTTGTATATAGAATCGTGTACCTGATTTGTGGTGAAAAACCTCTTTATATAGAAGTTAGAATACTCCTTATCTAATTAAGAGTGAGTCTTTGATTCCAAATAGGAGTCTACTAGGATTTGATAGAATCCACAGTAGAACTGGAATCTGGAGTTTGTGTTGCATGAAAACTCTACTGCTGCATCATTGTTAAGCAAGGAAAGACGAGTCACTCGGCTTCACTCACTCGGCTTGACCGAGTGACTGTGTGGAAGTGAGACGCTCGTGCATTACACGTACTCAACTTTATATGACCAATTTATCAATTTATAATTCAAGTTACTAATATGTTTCATTTATCATGTTTTCTCTTGTTACAAGGAGATATATATAATATTATCTCTAATATTTCCAACAATTTTAAGATAGATTTTTAGTTTTATTTTCCTTAAAGAGATGTATAGGATACTGAAACTTGGATTATCGTGACTCAAAACACCGTGACTCTAGATTACCTTAATAGTAAACAAATTTTCATTAGACTTATTTTTGGACTTCTAAAGGTGTTTTTTCTTTTGGGCTTAATTTAGACATTTATTAATAGTAATAATAATAATAATAATTTATATATACTTACATATGTACAGACATTCTTTTTACATTCGTTCTTGGTTATTGTTATATTAATTAATATTTTGTTTGTGTGGCAAGTGTCTTGGCCTATTGGTTAAGACATGAAGATGTGATCCTAGAGGTCACATGTTCGAGTCCACATTCGAGTAGGGTGGGGATAAGATTTTCCTTTGTTATTATTGTAAGCCCAAATGAGGCAAATTTTCATTAAAAAAATTAATATTTTGTGATTGTTCTAACTTTATTTGTTTAAAATTTTTAGAATTTATCATGACTAATGAGATCCCACAAATTGAAGGAGTGAATTATGAAATTGGTCGAAGTCAGAATGAGCAAAACCAAAATGGATAAAACGGTTGTATTGGTTCAGTGCCTGTTAGTGCACCTGTTGCTTCTACTTTTGTTGGCGGACTAGCTTCTTTTGGCCTTATTGGATCTAAGCCAACTGATTTTGGATCTGTGAGTATTAATTCTTTTGAGGGAACTAGAAATAATTATAATTAAGCTAACCAAATGGACAATTCGGTCCTAATGGTTATGGAAATGGACTTTCAAGTTTTGGAATTGTTTTGCCTAATTATCAAGGGGCTTCAAGTTCATATCCAATTACAATTCCTGAGAGTCCTGAGGAATTCAACGGTGTGAATTTCAAGATGTGACATTAGAATTGTTATTTTACTTGACTAGCATAAAATATAACAGCTTTGTGAAAGAAGATTCTCATGTTGTTCCTGAAGGAAAGATTGATCCTTCTGTTAAATCAATTGTTGATGCTTGTAATTATTTTGATTTTTCTTGTAGAAACCATGTTTTTTATGGTTTAATTCCTGAACTATATGAAGTTTATAGTGTTAAACATATTGCAAAGTAATTATGGAATCACTTGATAGAAAATATCGAACAGAGGATGCTAGCGCTAAGAAATATTTAGTAGGCCACTTTCTAGATTTCAAAATGATTGATTCCAAGCCTGTTGTGAGTCAAGTGTAGGAACTCCAACTTATGATCCAACCATGATGCTAAGAAAATTGGAACAAGTGAACCATTTTAGATGGCTGCAAAAACTTAAAATTGCCACCAAGTTGGAAAGATCTCAAAACGTATCTCAAACATAAGCGAAAGGAAATTTTCATCGAGGATCTCATTATTAACCTACACATTAAGGAGAATAATAGAAGATCAGAGAGAAAAGTTTCTATTGATAATCAAGCTATGGCTAAGGCCAACATCATGGCAAGCAATCCAGCAAACCCAAGTTTAAAATGGGACCGAAATGAGGCATTTCTAAGAAACCAAAGTTTAATGGAAAATGCTACAATTATGGTAAGATGGGACACAAGTCTTCTAACTGTAAATTACCGAAAAGCCTACAAGAAAGAAGCAAATGTAGTGGATAAAATTACACAAGATGTATCTAACATCGATTTGTGTGTAGTAATTTCTGAAGTCAATATGGTTGACTTGAATACTAGAGAATGGTGGTTAAACATTAGTGTTACTCAGCATATATGCTGTAACAAGGAGTCTTTTGCTAGATTGGCTCTTGTTGAGAATGGGGAGAAGCTCTTCGTGGGAATTTTTGCAACTTTTAAGGTGAAAGGACATAGAACGGTGATTCTGAAGATGAGTTCTAGCAAAGAAGTAAAACTATAAAATGTCTTGTACGTTCTTGACATGAGGAAAAATCTAATTTTTGGGAGCCTCTTGGCACATGGATTAAAGATGATATTTGAATTTCATATATATTTTTTGTTAAAAGGGGGTATGTATGTAGGAAACGGATATGAATGTAATAGACTGTTTAAATTCATTGTATCTCTTGTAATAAACATGGTTTTATAGTATGAATAAAAGCATGGTTTCTACTCATATGGTTGAGTCTTCAAATTTATGGCATAGTAGACTTGGACATATTAATTTTGATACGTTACGACGTTGTGAGCGGACAACGTCGTGACCCGCGCGGTCGTCGCGAGGTGCCAGCCCCAATGAACGGAGGCACGGGGTTTTCGAAAATGTTTGGATCGAAATTGATGTGTTTTTGGAAAGGTAAATAAGTTCGTGAAACAAGTTTAACAGACACGAGACCTAAATCTCTAGCCTATGGTATGGAGTCGCCACCCGGATCAACTCTTCCGGGAATATTTTTGGTACAGCCTAGATCACGGGGTGTTCGAGACAATACCCTAGTATAGAGATTCGGTCCGGGATGAGTTATCTATTTTGTTTGTCATTTTGAGTTAAATTACAGCGGTTTGAAAACCACCTTTATAACGTTTCAAAATACTAAGTGTTTTCGGCTTATATGTTTGTTTAGCGCGAATGCGGAAAGCGGTAAATAAATGCAGGAAAGTAAACATATAGGAAAGTAAATGTACCTAATCTATGGGGGGATTAGTTACATATTGGGACTGGGGGATACAAATCGCCTAAATACATCGATATCTAATGAATACAATCGCCTAGAATACACGAATTCTAACAAATGTTACATTAATTTTGAATTAAATGCGATACCTGAAGGAAAGTAAACCTAGCATACATTTAACCTAGTTTACCAGCTGCATCCACAAAGATTAGCATAATTTATATTTCACAACACAAATATGTGCGGTTGCACCACATATGCTTAAGTTTGGATATTTTGCGACACCCGCGTGGACCATTTAAAATCGATGAAAATATATTTTCGGCTTATTTCTTTATGAAAACAATTCATTTTTAATCACAAGTATGTTGGTCATTTTTGTTTAGTGAAAATGCCACATGCGAGTTTCATTTGGTCGGTTATCCGGGAACCGGGTTCCCTTCGTGTGGGTTCCTATTGGCAACTTCATAATATATATATATATGGAAATAAGTAAATCTAGGTCAAAAATATGATAAGTGGGGCTGCCTTCATAATCCGATCAGGGAGAAAGTTGTTAAAGTCGGTAAAACAAGACCCTGGTGAAGGGAAACCGACTTTAACCACCCGAATCACTTCCCGAATGGATTTTAAGTCCAGAAAGTGCTTAATACTAAGTTATATGTCACTTAGAAACTCAAATTTGAAGTTTGAATGGTCACCCCTCGACCGATTGGACAAAAAATAAAGCAAAAAAGTAATTCGAGGCTGTTGGAAGTGCTATGTCGTTAACGACATCAGTCATGTCGTTAACGACATGACAGATGCAAAATGCCCAAATTTAGTTAAAACTCAAATAAAGTCAAATAAACACTACCAACATGCATAAATACATTGAACAAGACTCTAGGAACTCAGAGGCATACCCCGAAGCCGTGAATCCACTTCTTCTAGACCCTCGATGTCCTCCGGGAGCTCTCTTTATTCTTTTGTTGATGTTGATGAGGTGAAAACCTTAGAATGAAGCCAAGTATGACTCTAATCTGAAGGTGATGGTTTGGTATAGGTATGGTAACCTGAAGGCTGACTTATGGAAGCTTAGAATGGTGTATTCTCAAGTTTGAACCCTTAAAGCTAGTTTTGGCTAAAAGGTGAAAAAGTGGAAAAGAGATTAGGATGGATGAAGGTTCCTTCTACAAGCACCCACAACAAGTTCTAAGATGTTAGAACTTGATGGAAGAGCCAAGAGATGAACTAAACCTCAAGTGATGCTTAAAACTCCTCTAAACCTCAACTATTACTTATGGAGTAAAATCTAATCCTCAAGCTTACCTAAGTGAAGAACAAACCCAAAACAACCCAAGTTCATGCCCTTTCCATGAACTTCAGCTATCTAAGTTGGATTGGTAAGTGTTTGTGAGTGGGAAGTGATGTAATTTTGCAAAATGAGCTCATGAACTCAAGAACACTCAAGTTGAGACTTGAAACCTGAATGTTCTCTCTTTGCTTGGTTTTCCAAACAAAAATCCCCCCCCCCCATTTTTTCTGTAACTCAGCTCCTCTCTTTTGTAGAGCTCCCCTCAATCCAAATTCAAATCTTACTTTTCCTCTTTTCACTTTAACCCATACTTTCTTTTCACTTTTTGGAAGACCATGCCCTAAAAGATGGCATAATCAGACTTAGGTGATGTTGAGGGTGTGCCTCAGTCAGTGGAAGATGGAAAGGAATAGGGGAAAAAGGCTTTTGGTCTCAAAAATCGAAAAAAGTTAGCAGAGTTGACCCTAGCAACTGTCATGTCGTTAACGTGAAATTTGTGTTCGGACAAAATTGACAGTATCTTTCTTTAAATATGTTGAAAGAAATTCATATTCACTTGATTTAATACATACCAATATTTGTGACTTGAAAATTTTTTCAATGAAGAAGAGAAAATAAATATTTATTACCTTCATTGATGATATATAGCACAAAATATTGTTATGTATATTTGCTTAAAAGCAAAGATGAAGCTGTAGAGAAATTTGTACTCTATAATCAAGAAGTAGAAAACCAACTTTATAAGAAGATTAAGAAGGTTAGAAGTGCGTTGTAGGAATACATTGCACCATTTGGTGAGTTTTGCTCCTAAATTGGAATTATTCACGAAGTAACACCTTCTTACTCTCCTCAATCAAATGGAGTAGCTGAATGCAAAAATCACACTCTAAAAGAGATGATGAATTCAATGTTAATCAGTTCTGGTTTGCAGGAAAACTTGTGAGGTGATGTTGTTTTGTCAGTAAATTATCTTTTGAATAATATATAACGAAAGAAACAAGATAAAACTCCTTATGAATTACATAACGACTAAAAACCTTCATATAATTACTTAAAAGTGTAGGGGTGTATTGCAAAGGTAACGACATCATTACTTAGAAGGATGAGAATATGTCCAAAAATGGTGGATTGTGTTTTCATAGAATATGCTGAAAATAGTAATGCATATCGGTTTCTTATGTATGAATCTAAAAACCTGAAATACACAAGAACACTTTGATAGAATCAAAGAACATTTTGAAAATGTGTTTTCATGTAAGTAAATAAACAAAAGGTCAACACTTTCATGAATATATGGAAAAATAATGATCAAGTTGATCAACAAATCATTGATAATGATTACAATCTTCATAATTCTCAAGAAGAGGATGAGATGGAACCTAGAAGAAGTAAAGGGACAAGGACTGAAAAATCATTTTGTACTGATTTTTTAATTTATATGATTGAGTAAGAACCTTAAACATATAAAGAAATTGTAACCTCTATAGAAAATCCTTTATGGAAAGAAGGAATAAAAAGTCAAATTCATTCCATATTTCAAAATCATACATGGGAATTAATGGACCTTCCTCCTAGAACAAAGTCAATAATTTCTAAATGAATTTTCAAACATAAGCTAAAAGCTGATGAAATAATTGATAAGTACAAGTCTCGTTTAGTCATTAAAGGTTAAAGATAAAAAGAAGGCTTGGATTACTTTGATAAGTATTCTCTTGTGTCAAGAATAACCTCCATTAGGATGATACTTGTAAATGCCGCTCTGTGAAACCTTGAAGTACATCAAATGGATGTGAACACTGCTTTTCTTAATGAGGATCTTGAAGAAGAAATATACATAAACCAACCTGAGGGTTGTGTAGCACCAGTCAAGAAAAGAAAGCTTGTAAATTGTTGAAGTCTTTATACAGATTAAAGCAAGCACCAAAACAATGGTATAAGAAATTTGATGATGTCATGATAGCTAGTGGCTATCGTATAAATGAATGTGACAAATGTATATATATATATATATATATATCAAAACTACACATGAT
This sequence comes from Euphorbia corollata, assembly GCA_948277035.1. Taxonomy (NCBI): domain Eukaryota; kingdom Viridiplantae; phylum Streptophyta; class Magnoliopsida; order Malpighiales; family Euphorbiaceae; genus Euphorbia; species Euphorbia corollata. Next base: position 20,043 of record CAOJBI010539795.1, read on the forward strand.
GGACATGTAATTCTATGTTTGTATGTTGATGACATACTCATTGTTGGAAATAATGAGAAGATGATAACAAGTACCAAGAACATGTTGAATTCAAGAATATGTAATTATTTGTTGGAATCTCTATTTTTTAGTATAAATGTCTCATTGAGAATTATTATACCATAATTCCTGATGGAACTGAACCGGGTGGCAACTCTTTTCCATAAAATAAGGTATTAACCTTATTTTATTTTTGATTTATAAGAAAATTCGAATAAAAAATGACTTTCTTAATATAAATATATTTTGGATTTAAGAAATAAAAAGAAAAATTACTTAAATAAGTTTACATGAAAACGTAAAAATGAAAATGTTTTCATAATCGATAAAAAGGGTGATCTCATGCCCTGCACATTCTACACCCGCATCGTCTTTCAAAAGGACCACCCGTTCTTAAGACTTTTCTGTATTT
>CAOJBI010540250.1:0-10770 GCA_948277035.1 Euphorbia corollata
GTTTAACATTTCAACTGTTATAGTTAAAAGGAAAGAGGATGAAAAATTACAGATTATATTGGCTACTTCATGCTGTAAATTTGTGTAGGTTGCTGCATCTAGTTACTTCTTTATACGGAAGTGGCAAAAATTAGAAGTTATGGTTATTCCTTTATGCAGATGCTATATCAACTTGGCATCTCATGGCAAATAAGATGGACAACTTTTCCAAGCGAAAGAACTGCGTTTGGTCCTGACAGGCGGCAATATCATTCAGAACCTGTTTTGCCAACGTTTGACCAGGTATTATCTATTATGTTAATCAAAAGATCTTTTGCTGTCTTCTTGTTTTGTATTGTGCAGTCTGCTAGTACTTCTCCCAAGACTTGCCTATATGCAGAAGATATTGGTGTATTTAGCTTCTGATAAAAGTTACAAGTTCATACTTCATAATAGTTTTTCATGGATGCGATAAAATTTCTTATTTAACATTCTTTACAGCAGATAAGAATTTTACCTTGGAGTCAGCTTTACATTTAGCTTCTCTGATATCGAAACTGATTAGGGAAGTTTATGTTGACTACAAAAAGAACTACTCTCAAACCTTTCAGATTTTCTTAGGTCAACTTTAAACTGTTGAACTATGAACTCTTTCCTAATACATTAAACACTGGAATTCTATGAACTCTTGTGTATATATTTTTTAATAGAGTATTATGGAAATTGTTTTAAAGCATCATGCTTTTTATCTTTTTCATATATTTATATCGTGAGAGAGTTTCATGTTTACAGCACCATAAGCCTTGCATTTTTATATTTGTGAATTAAATTAAATTTATTTGCAAGTACCTTAGTTTTCTCATTTAGTTACGTTCTTATATTTTTGGGGTTTATTGAATCTGTAGTTAAAGTCTCCCGAGTCCAAAATTATATGTTTAGTGATTTCTTTGTAATATGGCCTTGTGGCCTAAGTTATAAACCGTTGAACAAAATTGTACTATTAGGGCATTGCTTGCCATAAAAAAAGTTGTTTCTTTTCCATGAGAAAGTTCCATTTTAATGTGCTTCACCGATAATGTTATGGGTCAGAGGCAGGTCAGGTTTTCTGATACACTTCTCTGGGTTCTTATGTAGTTATCATGGTTGAATACAAATTGGACCTCCATTTTGGAACAAACGCAGCTGCATATGAATCTTATAGAACCATTTATAGCATTCAGGCGAGTTCTACTTCAGATATTGGGTTGCTATGAGTGCTCTGTGAAACATCTTTTGCAATCTACCTCCACTCTTCGAAAGGTAACTTGGCAATTCGAAAAATTTAACAATGTTGGTCACTTCTCTGCTTCTTCTATATTTTTTCGTTCCATGATTGACAGGGTTCAAGATTTTCCCAAGCTACTGCTGCATTACATGAATTTAAGCTTCTTTGTTGTGGAACTGATGAACAACAATTGTCATCCTATTGGCTAGGAAGGGTAAAAGAATCTCAATTCTTTTTCTTCTTATATAGCAAGAGCATCTAACTTGTTTCATTTCCACCAAGACTTAGCTTTGATAATCTCTTTATCTACACACACACGTGCAACATAGCTCATTTATTATGTTTAATTAAATTACTATATCATTTGTGGGTATTGTGTTCTGTTTAGTTTCTCTTCCTGGCATATCCTTTGAAATTTCTTTTTTCTCTAAAGCAAGCATGATCAATTTGTTATATTAAAATCATTTTTTTTTTATAAAAGTGATAATGGAAATTAACATATTAAATATATTATTTTTATTGTTTTTGACATTCAACCGAATCTTACTATTCCATTTATGACTCACAAAATTTGGATTTGATTATTGATTCGAATCTGCATGACAACTATGATTATACCAATTTGTGTTGTGGCAGCTTGAAGAAGCAAAGTTATTGCGTGCCCAAGGTCAACATGAGATGGCCATTAGTCTTGTGAAATATATCTCACAGAATTGTCACTCGAATGAAGAAGCTTCTGATGTGTATCGCTTGGTTGGAAAGTGGCTGGCAGAAACTAGATCTAGCAAGTTGTAACTCATATTCTTTACTTGAGAAATTTTTTTCCGGTTGTCATTTAAAAGGATCGAATGCTAATTTATTCCTGGGTGATGTCTCTTGAAAATGCAGCTCAAGAACGATTTTGGAGAAGTATTTGAAACCTGCAGTTTCTCTGGTTGAAGATCACAAAAGCACTGACAAAAAGTTCATTGAAAGGCAAAGCCAAGCTCATTTCAATCTTGCACACTATGCAGATGCTCTATTTAGGTCTTATGAGGAAAGATTAACTTCTAGTGAATGGCAAGCTGCTCTACGTTTAAGGAAACATAAGGTATTTAGTTTGCATGTTATAGGAATGGAGTGAGGTTTACTTTTGCATGTATTGTGAGCATATTAACTTTGCAGACTCTGGAGTTAGAGGCGCTTCTGAAGCAGCTCAGGAGTTCAGAAAAGGTACAAACAGTATATTATCCAGATCCTTGGACTGTCAATTTACTTTGCAACTGTTATGAAATTATAGCCTGATACTTTAGGGGGACAAGATTGATTGTTCAGCAAAGATACAAGAGTTACAAAAACAACTTGCTATGGACAAAGAAGAGGCAGAGAAATTGCAGGTATTTCCATTAATATGAACTATTAGGTATAACCCTAGCCTTTTTTACTCTATGAAGAGTGAAATATGTGGAAGGGTTATGAAAAGAACATCAATGCGTATGCATCATATTTTGTGCTAAGAAACCATTGAAGTTTCTTGTTGAGAACTTACGTTTCTTATATAAAAAAAGTAGTAAAATCTGTATTGCGCTACTTATCAAGTTATAGGTTTATCACTTTTTTGTTTGTCGTCTTGATATTTGATTATCCAAATTAAAAGTGGTGGTAAGGTTGCATACACATACTCTCCCCAGACCCCGCATAGTATGATGGGAGCTTTGGTGCACTAAGTGGCCCTTTTCATTTTAATATTTGATTCATTTTTACATTATTATCTACTTATGCTGTTTAAATCACATATTTCTGTCCTCTTAGGATGATAGAGATAATTTTCTTAGCCTGGCCTTGGAGGGATACAAGCGTTGCCTGGTAATTGGTGACAAATATGATGTACGGGTGGTAAGTACTTGATATGTTGTATAACATGTGTAAGTAAAGCACTAAGCTTGGTAATTGCATAGTTCATCCGTAGAAGAACATAATATCCTTATACTTGCATTGGTTGAGTGTTGGTTGCGTGCTGGTCTAAATTGGTCGAGCAACCTGAAAAATTATTTGGTTCAATTTATTGATCGAAACAAGGGGCAATTTGTGTTTTTTTAATGATAATTCATGCTATGGGCTTTTGCGAACAAGAAAACTGTGCTGTATTGCAGGTTATTCTACACATGAATAGGCATCCTACCCTCTGCATTTTTTATTAAAAAAATTGGTTGTCTTTCATGCTTCACGTGGATCAAAATACACATTTGTAGTCCATTTTAATGCTTGCAGGAAATGGTTGCTGTCATTAATGGTTCATGTGGATCTATATGCACTTTCATATTCAAATTATTTGCTTTCAGGTGTTTCGACTAGTTTCATTGTGGTTCAATCTTGCTTTTAGAGAAAGTGTCATCAATAACATGCTTAATACTATTAAAGAGGTAACACTCAATGAAAGCTCTAGTTATAATTTTTATTTCAGACTATGTCCTCCCATTTCTTAAATGTGAATCATATGTGTAACTGACCAATAATTTTGGTCTGGAAAAATTTTCTTTCACAGGTTCAGTCATATAAATTTGTCCCTTTAGTTTACCAAATTGCTTCTAGGCTGGGAAGCTCAGGGCCTCACAATTTTCAGGTTTCTCCAGTCTTGGACTCTTTAACTACTTTTTTATAAAAGTTAAATTTTCTTAAATTGTACTGTTGATTATGCAGTTTGCACTGGCTTCCCTTGTAAAGAAAATGGCCATAGACCATCCATATCACACAATATTTCAGGTATTTCTAGGTTCAAATTCTGTTTGATCCAATTCAGCAGGAAAAACTTGTTTAGGCTTCAGTTGTTCTTCTTGTCACAAGCTTACTGCTTTATCATCTTTCAACTGACAGATGAGTTAAAATCTGGAAACATTAATTCATTTAAATGACATAGTAATAAATACTGAATTTTAGTTTCTCAGACTGAACCCTAGTTTGCTACAAATTCTGCTACCCTTTGTTGACATTATATCTGTACCTTTCTTCTCTTCTTTTTTACTAGCTTCTAGCTCTTGAAAATGGTGGCCGTGTCAAGGATAAACAGCGGAGCAGAAACTCTTTTGTGGTAGATAAGGATAAGATACTTTCTGCAAAAACACTTCTAGCTGAAGTATCATCATATCATGGGGAAGCTATGAGACAAGTAATCTCAGCTTTGACTTTATTTTGTACTCTGAAAAGTTTGTTATGTGAAATTTTCTTTCATAAATACTTGTGGTTCTGTTTTTTTATTCATGCAGATGAGGCAAATGGTAGATATCTATATCAAACTTGCAGAGCTTGAAACAAAGAAAGAGGTTTGATAAGACATTTTGGTGAAATTTTTGTCTCTATCCATCATAATTGTGCTCGACAGGGACCTCTACTTCATCCCTCTCCTTAGAAGCAACCACAGCAAGCTTCTCCATGACTATTGATGATCTTTGATCATGAATAGTGTCATCCAATTTGACTTGAAGCGTTCCTTCAAGGGGGAGGGATGAAGTTAGACCTTCCTACCTAAAGTGATGACATTATATAATGATGTTTTGTGCTTTTATTTCAGTTTAATCCTTTCTTCTGTTAGAATATTCCTGTACTACAGCATTTAATTGATTTTCTATAACAGAAACAAAAATGAAATGACCTTACCATTTTAGAAGCGAGACTGCAACATGTGGCTGGAAACAAGTTTGGGAAAAAAATGAGAAAACTGACAAATGGATTTCAATATAATATCTAAAAAAATTAAAATTAAAAACGAATGAGATGAATTAAGAAATAAATTGAAATCAAAATGAAGAGGTTGACGCTGCTAACACAATCTATGTTTGTCAACTTGAAGTAAAACATTAGCGAGCGAGAACATGTGATGTCAAACACTACTAAAACCCCTTGTCTTGCAGGATATGAATAAGAAATTGACACTTCCAAGAGAAATCCGCAGTGTTCGACAGCTAGAACTAGTAAGTTCATCACAAGGTTGCTGTTATCTGATTGTTTTCCTCTTTTGAAAATTGAATCTCGTGCTGTGGAACAGGATTTGTTAATAGCTAGAACGCTCTTGTTTGCATTATTAGCTGCATACACAGGTTTTCCTAGTTTTGTTGATCCCCTTATTTGTAATCTGGTCTTTCAGGTACCTGTAGTGACAGCTAGTTTTCCAGTCGATCGAAGTCGTAATTATCACAGTGGTTCCTTCCCATTCTTCAAAGGACTAGCAGATTCAGTCATGTGGGCCATAATGATTTTAAATCTCGTTCATGTTCTAATATTTTGCAATAGAGTAGTAGCTATGATTGTCATTTGTCACTAATCGTTTTGCTAATCTTCTTATAATATTCAGGGTAATGAATGGCATTAATGCCCCAAAAGTAGTTGAATGTCTTGGATCTGATGGTAAAAGATATCGACAGCTAGCAAAATCTGGAAACGATGACCTTAGACAAGATGCTGTAAGAATCCAATATATGTGTATGTAATTTTATGTATGTATCCTGGAGTTCCCAAGGTATCAATTTGTTTCATGTTGATGATTTTTCCAGCACTATTATCCTATTGTTTTCTATTGGGTCATTCAGATTGTTGACGATCCTACGAAGTTTATGTCAAGACTAATATTGCCCATTTGAGTCGTTACTGCTACAAATGATGTTATATGTAGTGTTGATTAGTATAGTAATTATCTTGCAGGTCATGGAACAATTTTTTGGTCTGGTTAACACTTTTTTACAGAATAATAGAGATACGTTGAAAAGAAGATTAAATGTGCGAACATACAAGGTACCTTTTCTAGACTATTATTTCTTGTAGAAGATTATACAGGAAATGGGCATTGAAATTGTTTATATCATATTACCTTCTGGATAATTCGGCAAGTGCATTGTTATTACTGAAATAGGTTATCCCTTTTACTCCAAGTGCTGGGGTTCTTGAATGGGTTAATGGCACTATACCTCTTGGAGAATATCTTATAGGAAGGTCAGTGTGTTAACATTATTTTACAATGTAGCTTGGCTTTGTTTTCTTTAATATTTCTATCACTTCTTTTGTCATAAAAAAATTTTAGCATGAGAAATGGTGGTGCCCATGGTCGATATGGCGTAGGAGACTGGTCGTTTCTCAAATGCCGAGAGTACATGTCAAGTGTAAGTATCAGTCTTTTTAAAATTATTTTTCAGAAATAATGTCTTTCCTTGTTTTCCTGATTGTATGGGGTATTCAGGGCATAGTTGTTGAATCAAGAATCAGCATCCAAATTTTGTTAATTGAGAGAATTGTGAACCGAACCAAATCATAAGATTCGGTTGAGGGTTCATATAATTATAAAAACAAATGTTTAAAATGTTTAACTTGAAGATATTACTGAATTTTGTTCTAGATTTACAAGTTCAATATTAAAAGTCACTTAACCAAATAAAAGACTCTTTTTCAACTTTTCCTTAATTAGAGACTAATTTCAAAGAAGAAAAATGTGGCACACTTTAGTGCACTACCCGCTCCACCGCATAATCACCAACGTCTTCGCCTATAGTCCATATATGCTAGCGGAGGGTTCCACCTTGCTCCATCGACTAATTGGTGGGACCTTCTACTTTTGTCACCTTGAGTCAAATCTTTTATTATTATATTCGATTGTACAAATGTAGGCCTAAACTAATTTCATTCTCATTGTATATACACCTGTGCTTCTTTCATGAGAAATCAGACAATATAATTCTCTCCTTTGTCTCCACCTTTAACAAATCATGATATTCGAAAGAGTATGGTTTTACTATGTTTCTATTTTTTATTGTTCATGAATTGACCGAACCAGTAGTAGCGTGATGATTTGGCCGATACGCCACCGAATCGGTCATAAATAGTAATAAACTAATTTCATTCTCGTTGTATATACACCTGTGCTTCTTTCATGAGAAATCAGACAATATAATTCTCTCTTCTATTTTCTCCACCTTTAACAGATATCATGATATTCGAAAGAGTATGGTTTTACCATGTTTCTATTTTTTATTGTTCATGAACCGACCGAACCAGTAGAAGCGTAATGATTTGGCCGATACGCCACCGAATCGGTCATGAATAGTAAGACTCAAGGTGAATTTAGATTCACCCTATAGATTCGAATCGATTTGGGAGTGAATAACATTGAATAGTAAGATTCTAATAACTACGGTTTTTGGTACTAAAGAGCATCATGCACTCAGGCTCGGTGCTAGGGGTTGCTTGCACCTCCAGCCACTGATAAATCCCTTGAAAACTTAGCATTATGCTTTTGCAACCACTGAAGTTCTGGTACCACCACTTAAGCAACTTAAGAATTAAGATAGAAAAGGGGTTTTAGAGCAAAGCCATTTTCTGTTGGATAAGGGGACAATTAATGCTAAAAGCTCCAGATAAAACCCTTCCTCCGACTATGGTTAGATTATCAGGAGAGGGCTATAAAGTGAGGCACTTGGAACTTAAAGCAAGTACCATGATATATTCTTTCAGAACTTTCTGGATGCAATTTTTCAATATTATGCAGTATTTTTGTCTTCGTAAAGAAGGAAGGGTGCCCAAGCCTGACAGATCTTCCTCTCACCTATCTGAAAATTATATGTATATTTTTGTTATTATATCTGAATTCTTACATGGTTACATTCCAAATTGAGAAAAAAGATCGAGTAGTTTACTATATATCTCACCACTAAGCAATTTTTATCATTCAAAATTGACAAAATTGCTGATCTTTGACATGTTTAATTCTGTAATAGGCAAAAGACAAACGAAAAGCGTTCAAAGAAGTTTGTGAGAAATTCAGGTTTGTTCATACTTGAATGGAAACCATTTAATTACCAAAGTGAACATACAAGATTTAGTCAAACTTTCTTCTCTTTTTAACATCACGCAGACCTGTCATGCATCATTTTTTCTTGGAGAGATTTTTGCAACCAGCTGACTGGTTTGAGAAGAGACTTGCATACACGCGCAGTGTTGCTGCGAGTTCGATGGTTTGTATCCCTCCCCCTCTTCTTTTCTTTTCTTTCTCTTTTTTTGTCTTGTAAATCTCTGTTTTTTTATTCTATATTTGGCAAAATCACCTTCAACAATATAAGACAAACAATATGTAATATACTGTGGTATTGCAAGATGGAAACGCTTACACTTCGAGGACATAGAATTGTATATTGGAATATCTTGATTATTATTTGTGGATATTCCTTGAAATTCCTTGAAATTGAGCTGAGTGCAGCTCTTCTTTGGTGAATATAGATCAGATCGCTTTACTACAATATTATTGTGGATGGAAAATTTACAGGTGGGCTATATTGTTGGCCTTGGAGACCGGCATTCCATGAATGTCTTGATTGATCAAACAACTGCAGAAGTCGTCCACATTGATCTTGGTGTCGCTTTTGAACAAGGCTTGATGCTTAAGACTCCAGAGCGAGTTTGTTTCTATCCTTGGATCTATTTTTAATTTTATTTTCTTGTTTTGTTTGTTGATGTCTATTTTTGTTGTTGATACTTGATATCTTCGTTGGGCATCTGTTGCAGGTTCCATTCAGATTGACAAGAGACATAATTGATGGCATGGGCGCTACTGGAGTTGAAGGGGTCTTCAGAAGATGTTGCGAGGAAACTCTTGCTGTTATGAGAACTAATAAGGAAGCGTTGCTAACAATTGTTGAAGTACGGTTTATTAACTCAACAACCTTGAATATGAATTTTGTAATTGTTTGTATATTATGATCACAGTTGTGAATTTTATGCAGGTATTTATTCATGACCCCTTGTATAAGTGGGCTTTATCCCCTTTGAAAGCTTTGCAACGCCAAGAGGTATACTCTTATATTACTTTAACCTTTTTCTCAAACCTCAAGTATGCAATATTTGAACCATGAGATGATTTAGTATCGCATGTTGATTCTGTGTCAGAGTAAGAAAGTTTGCTATTAAATCTAAACAACTGAGAATCATACAAGTTTTTTGGCGACCAATCTAGAAATCAGCTAAATTATGAATAAAAAAAATTGATAGTATTTTGAGTTTTGAACATACATATTGATTAAAGGATATGGGAATATCTTTTTTTTTTTTTTTTTTTGCAAGTCAAAAACTAATGAATGCTAAAAACCATAACTGGTCTTCTGCTAATGCAGCATTATGTTGTATGGTGTCTCGTTATTAGCTGCATTTCTTTTTTCTGTTTAACTTGAGTCAAATATCCATTTTTCTCATTGTATTATAATTTATAGGAAACAAATGATGTGGAATCAAGTTTCGAGGGAACAGACGATCAGAATGAAGGAAATAAGGATGCAGCAAGGGCATTGATGCGCGTAAAGCAAAAACTAGACGGATACGAAGAAGGTGAATTGAGAAGTGTACATGGACAGGTAACATTGCATTACCTCTCAAATACTAAAATTGTAGCCGCCTATTATAGGACAAGGAAACCAAAGATTGATCATCTTTACATCTAATTCTAATTTCTAGTAGAAAACTTAATTGCATCGATGGTACAAATTGATCATTAGCATTAAGCATTTTCATAGATTACTATGCAAAGCAAATACGTAAAAGCAAAGTTGTTATTGTTGGCAGGTTCAGCAGCTTATACAAGACGCCACTGATTCAGACCGTTTATGTCAAATGTTTCCTGGATGGGGAGCTTGGATGTAATTATTGACCCACACAACCCGACCCAGCTATATGCCCAATCATCTGTGCTCTGCTTTTTCTGCATATGTTTGTTTTGGGACTTAACAGGTGGGATTGTGATTGGCGATTTGTACAGTGACATATCCCTGTGAGATATCCATGTGAAAAAGAATAAAATAATAATAATAATAATAATAATAATAATAATAATAAAAGACAATTTGCATGTTCCTCTCTTTTCGTTTCATGAAATGGCTTACGAAACTGTTTGTTACAACCTTTTCAATATTAGAGCAAAACCACGATTATTGCACTCAACTTTGGCATATGCAAATCCAAACGAAAATGAGAATTTTACTGAAACAAGTTTATTAAATTAATACAAATAATATTTGCTCAATATGTATTTATTAATCACAGCTTTTTTTTAATATGAACTCTAGTATTATCACAGGTTTGAATTACATCTAAATGGCGTGAAGATTTTTTTTTCATTAATTATGCAACCACAATTGCCGAAAATCTTTTTAAAAATAAATCAAGTCTTCCCAGTTTTTTTTTTTATTATTATTATTTGTTTCATGGATGAGGCTAGTCTCAAGAGGGTAGGGTAAGCCCCATATTGTTCTACTTTTGTAATTAACTATGTGCCTACTCATGATAATATTGATGTCGTTTAAAGCCTGAACATGTTATGCAGATAATAGATATGAGTTCGTCAACTTTTGATGATTCATTAAGTTATCGTACTAAATTTTAGTATGCCAACACAAATTAAATATGATAAACTTGAATAGGTTAATCACCAAATGTTCAATTTCAATAGCACTAAATGAGACATTCGATTTATAGAGCATGCTAATACAAAATGATATGCAAATTTATTAAAACGCATATAT
>CAOJBI010540789.1:0-10549 GCA_948277035.1 Euphorbia corollata
AAGCCTTCAAAGAAGCATCAAATCATCATTAAGCCTTCAAAAGAAGCATCAAGACCTAAGGTCTATAAATCAATTTGGTTAAAATAACCTCAACTTGGCTTTAAAAGCACGCATTCATGCATAAAGCATCCCTTCGCCTTCAAAAGGCACTTTCGAACTACATTGACTTTGATTCCCTATTCAAATTGGGATATGTAGGCCGATCTGTAAATTAATTACGAATTTCAAGTCAAATCATCAAAAAAGCTCTTTTTCAACCTGCATTACATCTTTTGTCCAAAATAAAGTTTTGACATGTTCCCCGTACCCTTTCTCTGGTTACATTTTAGGGTTTTCTTAATTGACCTGTAAAAATTAAATTAAGTGGCGACTCCTTTACATTAGGTTTCATAAGAAATCTATCTTGGTATAAAACCAGTGAGCCTTCTCCTTCAATTTGGCGTCCGTGTTCACAACAAGCATAGCCCCTATGGATGAATCCTCAATGATCAAATAAAGAATGAGGGGTTTACCAGGGATAGGGGGTCTCAGAACCAGGGGGTTGATAAGATATTACATTATTCTGTCAAAGGTTATTTGGAATTATTCGTTCCATACTACCAGTTGTTATTTCTTCATCAGTTTAAAGATAGGTTCACAGATAGTGGTAAGTAGAGCGTTGAACCTGCTGACATATTGTAGAGATCCTAGAAAAGAACGAACCTCTTTCTCTGGCTTTGGCACCGACATATCTCTGATGGCCTTGCTTTTGTCTTGATCCATTTTGATTCCTCTCTAACTAACTATATACCCTAAAAGTTTTCCAGAATAGACCCCAAACACACACTTCTTTGGGTTTAATCATAGGTTGTACTTCTCGATGCGGTAAGGAATCTATCTAGGATGGTAGGATATTCTTTCCTCGTATTGGACTCAACCAGCTTATCATCCACATACACTTTAACTTCTTTGCAGATCATATCATGTAACAAGGTGGTAGCAGCTCTTTGATAAGTTGCCACAGTGTTCTTTAACCTAAATGGCATGACCTTGTAGCAATAGACTCCTCATTCAGTAATGAAGGTGATCTTGACCTTGTCTGCGATGGCCATGAGGATTTGGTTATGCCTTGAAAATCCATCCATGAAGGAATACATCACGACTTTAGCAACGCTATCTACCAGAACATTGATGTGGGGTAGGGGGAAATCATTTTTGGGTGAAGCCTTATTCAAATCCCTAAAGTCAACGCATACTCGGACCTTTCCATCTTTCTTTGCCACAAAAACGATATTGGCTAACTAGGTCGGATATTCAACCACTTCGAGAAATTTGGCATCGATTTGCTTTGCTATCTCAACTTTAACCTTCTCGGCCCATTTGGGTCTTAGCCTACGGAGCTTTTGCTTGACAGGCTTGATGTTAGGATCAGTGAGCATGCGATGTTCCGTAATCTATCTATCCATCCTTGGCATGTCTTCGTATCACCAGGCAAATGCTACCATGTTTTTTATAAGTATGTTTATTATCTCTCTCTTTTTGTCAAGAGTTAAATCATTCGAAATCATCACCATCTTAGGTGATTCATCTGTAACTATATTGATCTCATGCAACGAAGTGTCATGGATGCTAAAAACGTTATGTGTATGTTCATATGAATGCATGGTGCCACCTGGCAGAACATCAAACAAATAAGCAAAGTTCTTGTTCATTAAATTAAAGGCCTCGAAGGCAGATTTTTTCATATCAAATACATGAGAAATATTAAAAATTACATCATCATTATCATCATCCTCCACAAGCGGAGGGACTTCAACAACTTCACCGACTGTCAGTGCTTGAATTGGTCTGGTAGCGGCTTAGTCTTATTCATGTAGGGTTCTTTGAATAATCTATTGTACGGCATATAGCAAGATTTCCTTCACAGTTCCCCCGATCTTCTCCTTGGAATTCATTAGTGTGGATAAAGCCTTGGTTAGTGCAGCCATTGCATCTTGCATATCCTCCTCTATGGGTTCGAGTTCTGGCTCATCCTCCTCAAACATCTTTGTCTTTAACTGGTGCAATAGTCGACACGGAGGATTCTGGTTCATCTTATACTGTTGGTTCCGAAAGAGTTTCGAATACAGGAGCAACTAGACAATCATCCTAAAAATCGAATACATCATTAAATATTTCAAAGCCTGGGACTTCTTCCCCCATTATGACAATAGGTTCAGGTTCCTCGAGGCACTGTCTTTTCCCTTCAATCTCACAAACACTGACCATGTTGCAAAAGCTTGGTCTCTTATGCTTGTAGATCTTGTGTTCACTGGTGAAGCCTAAGCCAGCTCTTGGCACAAGAAAAATTGGATCAATGGCTTCCACTATACCCTGATGATGTTTTACTAAACCTTTTCCAGGAATAAACCCCTGACATTTCATAATTTTATTCAGACCCAAGGAGAAATGATGGTACCCAATAGGCATTGGTTTCTTCATCTTACCGTCTTCAAAAAGCATGGCTATCCTCAAATTCTAAGATTCCCTTTCCTTAAATGCAACTGCAGCCATTATGAATGAACTTTATCTTCTAATGGAGAGTGAAAGGTACAGTGACAACGGCATGGATCCATGGTTGGCCCAAAAGTAAGGAATAAGAGATCGGTATATCCAAAACAGTAAAATTCACCTTTGAATTCACCCCGTTTTTCTCTATATCTGTAGTGAAAGTCCCGACAACCCATCTCCTCCAGTCATCATAAGCTCGGATCACAATATCTAACTTTTCTAGCATATCCTCGACCAGCCCCAAATGTGGCAATACCTTTAATGGGCAGAGGTTAAGGGCGGATCCATCATCTACCATTACGCTTGGGATTGAGCGATCAAAATTTTTTACCCGTATGAAAAGGGCTTTATTATGATCTCTACTCTCAAGCATATCAGACAATTCAAAGCTAATTGTAGGGGCTTTCCTCAGGGGAATTCCTTCCCCTACAGCTACATACATCTCAATGACGGAAGTGGTATGTATGTCTTCCATCTCCAAAAGCTTTTTTACCAATCCTTGGCGGTGTACCTCGAAGAAGCAAAAGTTTCCAAGTGCTGTATTTAGCATGCGTGCTCTTTAGTTGGTTAATCAGAGGGTCCACTTCCAATTCATCCTCATTAAATATCGGTGGCAATGGTAGTTCCGTGTTATTCTTGGTGGTCTCCTTTACTGATGAGTCCCTCAGCTGGATAGGATTGTTTCGAAACACTCGACCACTCCGGGTTACCCTTAGTACCCCATCCTCTACATACCTTGTCTCCTTTGGGGTCTACCATAGGTATTGTGCATTCTTCCGTACTTTCTTGGGTCCTCTCAATTGATAGGTATCCAAATTGATTGGTTTTTTCCTGTAAACAAAGGTTTCCCCTTCAACCGAGTTAACCTCCTCCCTTTTCTGATTTCTTTTGGATTTCGGAATATAAGCATCGAGGTTAATTGGTTTCGCTGCAGCTGTCTCCAAACTTCCCCCATTCACTCCAACCATGGGTTGAGGTGGATCTTCAGTGGCATATACTGAGTCAAAAAGATCAAAATCATCCATTAGATCTTCTAAGCAAAGAGGAGTTGCACTAACCTAGCTCACTCCGGGGTTGGACTGTGCTAACATCTGAAAAATCTGATTGGTGGGTGCACACGATCTAATCACCATGATTTGTGATGATCGTTGAAATTTCCCTCACTGACCTAACGAAGCTTCCCCATCATCGAGTACATTCAATGCTTCCTCTAGATCTATTCCTGACCCTATCATCATAAGAAACTCCCTTATAGACTCTCTCATGCACTGAAATACCCGGTGCTATTTTATGCCAGTATCGATGACGTTCACCTTGCCATCAAATTATGGTAAAGGGTTACTATTGGTGCTTGGTTTGAGCATCAGTTCTTCCTCCACTTTATCATCCACTTGTTTGCGAATGTCCTTTTGTAACTCTTTACAATTGTTTGTCCTGTGACCAACCATCACATGATAGTGGTAAAAGTTGTTCTTCTCCTCAGGTTTGGGAGGAGCCCATGGTTTAAGGATTTCAAGCTGTTTCAAATCTCTCATCTTGGTGAAGAGAATGCCCAGGTTGGCTACGTATGGAGAAATACCATGATACTCCTTTTGGATAATCTAATTGCCACTACAGGCTTAGATTGGACTACTTATACTAACGACTGCTTCCCCTTGGCTTGAACAGGGATGGAGGATGGCCCTGATTCATTCTTCCTGAACCACATCTTACTAGCGGGTTGCCCGACCTGCATATCCATGAACACTATCCTCTTCAGCTTTACTGCTCTCTCATATACATCATTATGATTGGCAAAATTATCAACCCCCAACCTTCTTCTGTATATGGGCAGCACACCATCAAGAAGATTGACAATCATCTCCGATAAGCTAAGTCAATCCTTTAACAGAACTTGGGTAGCCATCCACCTGCTGTAGTATGGCTTGAATAACTCCCCTTATTATTGTTTCACAGCTTCCAAGTCTTGCATGGTTATCTTCATCTGAGCATTGAAACCGTATTGCTTGATGAATGCCCCTAAAAGGTGCTTCCAGTCGTGGGCTACTTCCTTAGGCAAATTATTGTACCATTCACTGGCGGGTTTACCCAATGTAACGATGAACATTTTAGCCATCATCATGTCGCCAATTTAGTGAGCCTTCATGACTGTCCGATAATTCTTAAGATGAGACCTGGGATCTCTCTCTCCCCGGTATTTCTTTAGCTCTGGCATGATAAAATTCTCTAGAAGCTATTTTACTTCCTGGACTATAGGCTGTTCAAGTGGAGGAATGGGTGGAAGGCCAGCAAATTGAGGAGCATGAATGGACAAAAATTGTTACCATAATTCTGCTAGGTTTGGTGGTAAGCTGGGTTGGGTGCCCAAATTGGCCATTGGTGGATAACCCATTTGAAACGGAGGAATAATTATTGATGCCCCTTGGTTGTATGAGCCTTGGGGTTGAGGAGGACTTCTTGGCGGTAGAGAAAAGTTCGGAGTGGGTTGGGTTTGTAGCATTGCCTGTTGTGGAATAGGCTGAGCTGTGACTAGGGAGCCCTGATTGTAAAAGGAGGGAGTGTTGACATTCTAGGAAACATGCGGTTGGAAGGTAAAGTTTTGAACAGGTAGGATGTGGTTGGAGGATGGCCTGATTTCCTACAATGACACTAGTGACGGTTTTTGACCCCACTAACTTATCTGCTGAATTGGTCGAACTGAATGCCCTTGTTCTAACGGATTCTGCCCCCGACTGTACTGCTTTGAGTTAAACTGCCCATGAAATGGCTTGAAGATACTATCTGAAGCAATTTATGGATATCCGTTCCCCCAGAAGTTTGGCCAATCTAATATTGATTAAATGGCCCTAGACTTGGAATGAGCTGATATTGGCCTGGATTGCTTGGTTCCTGTTGTTTTTGGGAACCTTCTGCACCAAAATGGAAGACACTAGCAGGATTAGCAGAAGCGTTTCCAAAAGATCGCTGTGGATTAGGAACAACATTCTATCTCCTTCCCCTTAGGCTGACGGAAGCATGTGCACCTAGGGGATATCCTTCATTCCCCGAATCCTAATGATGATCAAAATCACGCATCTCTGGCTGAGAGGTGGAGGTATGATACTGTATGATTTGTGCAAACAGGGGGCTAAAGAATATAATCTCCAATGTTGTATTAAGTTCAAGGTTCATTACCGAGGATGGTTAAACAAGTGGTTCCTCTTGATTATTGGGTCCAGTATTGCCTGTAGGATTCTGATTATCTATCATTCCCAATAACTGATCCACATCTAACAAATATCCTGATTCTGACCCTGAACCCAAATCGTCGCTAGAATCTGTGTACGGTATCCCCTCTGGTTGCGCCATAATTGGAGAAATTCTAACTAAACGGCAATCCTGTCATTCCCAAGCCTTGACCGAATCATGCAATAAATTGATCAAGTGATGAAATGCGTGGTTGATTCATACAAATACATGGAATATGTATGTTATGGCTGCATCACAAAGGGTTAAGTGTCATGATGCAATAAAGTTTCATGTTTACCAATCCATTTAAAACAAACACGTTAGTCAATATAACTTGGATGTAAAAAGTGATCCGTATTTGTGTGGTGTGAATTGAGGTCAAAATGATATCGGTGCAACATCATGATGATGAATGGTAGGTTATGCTATAGCTACATTACCCATGTGTAATAGGGTAAGACTATATTGGTGAGGTTGTCATACCGCTTGTGTGGTATTAGATATGTCGATGGAATCGGATAATGTCATTGAATGTGCCATACTACCCACGTCGTAATAGGCTCATCCTATGATGAAGTGAAATATCCATACTACCTGTGTGGTAATAGGGTCATCCTATGACGAAGTGAAATAGCCATACTACCCATTTGGTAATAGGCTCTTAGTTTTAGGAAACCTACGATGAGGTAGCCATACTATCGGTGGGACAGTGCTTGCAGTCGAGGTAATCAGGATATTGATATTATGGGCGAAGTCGCCATATTACTAGTGTGGCAATAGGTTTTTATTGTAACTATAGTGCATTCCTTGTGGTAAATGTTCGGTGAGATTTTGGATAAACAGTGTGTGGTACCCTAAGGATAGTAATGTAGGTAATTGACCACAGTGTGTGATCAATTTTGATTTCGAATCATTTGGTAAGATTTCGGGTAAATAATGTGTTATACCCTAATGATAGCAATGTGTGAAATTGGCCAGAGTATGTGATCAATTTTGATTTGGAATCGGTTGGTGAGATTTCAGATAAATAGTGTGTTGTACCCTAAGGAAAGTAATGTATGAAACTGGCCATGGTATATGATCAATTTTGATTTAGAATTGGTGAGATTTTGGGTAAACAATGTGTTATACCCTAATGATAGGAATGTGTCAAATCGGTCACAGTGTGTAATCAATTTGAGAATTTGATATGCGCAATGGATGTTATTCAGGGTAAACGGTGTGTCATATCCTAAAGAAAGCAATGTATGTGTATACCATGTATGACTTTAACCACGATGTGTGATTAATTTGAGAATTTGCACTTATGTCACACGCTCATGTTTTGTATTTGAATTGTTCGCACAATTGACGCGATCTCGGGTAAATAGTGTGTTATACCCTAAGGGGAATGTATGAATATATACAATTGTGTGAAATTGATCACGATGAGGTATCAAGTTTCAGGAAAGTAAGTGTGTTTCAGCGTAAATGACAGGTGTGTGCGTATTTAAGTGTCTGCACGAAAGATCGTGGTTAGCATGATGCTATAAAAAACGATGAACGGGATGTATGAATAAAAGGAAAGCGGTAGACACATAGCACATAGCATGGAACGTACTTCTTCCAACCTTATATCTCCCACGCGTAAGGGTTAACCTTCTAAATCTAAGCTTGGGTCATCTTAATACCATGCGGTATTAAGGTTTGAACCTGCAAGAAAAATATGCAATTTGTTTTGGTAAACCTAAAGGAAGTGTCTACGGTTTCCTTATATGAGTTTGGTCAGGGTTGTTGATCTAGAAGGCTCTTGTTGCACTTCAATACACTCTAAGCCTCTCCCCAAATGGGTGCTAACGAGAGAGGTACATGCGATATGGTAAAAAGTGATCCATTCACTAGGTATCCTTGATTCCCGTAAGGCACAAGTGATACTTTCACGAGTTTCACGCAATATAGGGCACCCTAACCTTAAGGCTAAGCCATCTAATGCATATGATCCGTTTGAAATATTTTAAAGGTGGAATAACTCATTTAACAACTTTTCAATACTCATCCAAAAATCTTTTAAACTTTAAGTTTAAAATAATAAGTCCCCAGTGGAGTCACCACTATGACCGAATGACGTTTCGTACCCGCACGGTCATCGCGAGGCACTGGTCCTAATGAACAGAGGTGTGAGGTTTTCGAAAATATTTAAAGATATTGATGTGTAAAAAAAGTTTAATATAAAACAGATTATAAAAGACCTGAGACCTGGATCTCTAGTCTTAAGATAAGGAGTCGCCACCCGGATTAGCTAATCCGGGAAATTTTCGGTACAGCCTAGACCACGGGGTGTTCGAGACAATACCTTAGTATAGAGATTCGGGTTCGGGATGAGTTATCTATTTCATCATTAAATGAGTTGTATTACATCGGTTTGAAAACCACCTTTATGATATTCCAATTCAATCTAATACATTTTCGGTTTGAATCTTATTTAACATGCATGCGGAAAGCGATAAATAAACAAAGTGCAGAAATAGAAACACGTAGGAAAGTAAATACACCTATTCTATGAGGATTAATTACATCATAGGATTGGGGAATTACAATCGCCCATTATACACGATATCTAACAAATATTAAAATCGCCTATTATACATCGATATCTAACAAATATTACATTTTATTTGAAATAAAATGCAATACCCGAAGGAAAATAAATCGTAACATAAATCTAATCTAAATCACCTACATCCACAAAGGTTTGTACAGGAGAAAAATCATAATACAAATATGCACGAATGTGCCAAGTATTCTCGAGTTTGGAAATTTTGGCAAGACTCGTATGGTCTATTAAAAAATGATGAAAACTTTATCGGTTTATCTTTATAAAAATGGTTCATTTTCATACACATATGTTTGTCATTTTTATGAGTGAAAATGCCGCATGTTATTATTGTCGGACCGGTTATCCGGGAATTTGGGCTCCCTTCGTGGGGGTATCCTAAAACAACTTCGAAATCGTAAATTTATGACAAAATTGTAGAGTGTTATAAGCCTAATGAAAACATAAGTAATAGAACCTAATAATGACGATGATGATGATGATGATGATGATGATGATGATGATGGACAATGACACTAAAACCCATAATACTCTATTACTGTAACTTTATAATAATAATGGTAATAACAACATAAACATTATAAATGGTAAAGTAGTATAGGTAATATGTAACAACTGTCTTAGTATGATACTATTTAGTAAAAGCAAAGACAATTATAATGCATAGTAGTAATATTAATAATAAAGAAAATACTAATAACACATAATAATAATAATAATAATAATAATAGAAAAAATATTTGTTAGTCAATAAAACGTAAAAGATGATTTATAAAATAGCAAACATATTATTAACTTTGTGGCCAAATGTATAGTTTACCCCCTAAAATTGTTCCCAAAAATCAAGTGCCCTCCTGAACTTTGAAAAACGCCTGGTTACCCCCTCAACTTGTAAAATAGTATCAATATGCCTCCTAGATGTCACATGTCACATTTTGGTTGGTTTAACTTTTCAAAATTTTCATTTTTCTCTCTCCACAATAAGTGGACACGTGGTAATTAAGGGGCGAATTGGTATTTTTTTACAAGTTGAAGGGGTTAACCGGTGCATTTTTACAAGTTTAGGGGGGCAACCTGGTGCTTTTCAAAGTTTATGGGATACTTGGTTTATGGGTACAAGTTTAGGGGGCAAACTATGTATTCGGCATAACTTTGTTAACAACCTAATACTAATTCTTGAAAAAAAAGATTATCACCATGATAAAATATTAATACCTAAAATAATATTAAAATAATCCTAATGGAGATAATAAAATACTAATGAAGATAAAAAATATAATACTAATAATAATTTTAATAGTATCAACACTTAATAAAAATGATAAAAAAAACAATTAACATGCTAGTAACTGTATGTTAAATAATGAAAATTAATAAGGAAAATAATGATAATACTAACTTAAATAATTTTTTTATAACAATACTACTAAAAAACTACATAAAAATAGTATTAAATATAATAAGGATATTAATGCTAAAATACTACTACTATTATTAACAACAAAAATACTAATAATAACTATATTAATCTCATGTCAAAACCAAATCAATCAAATATGAAAATAACGAGATTTTTAATACTTCTCAGAGGTTACCTTTGGGATGTGTAGCAAGACTATATGAATTTCCAAGGACTATTCCTTTTGAAGCATCCACCGAATTTTTTCGTGTCAAATCACCCGAGATAAACCGCAACAGTTACAACCACCGAAGAACCACTGATTTAACCCCGTGTATCCATGATAGGTATATGGGATTTGAAGTAGTTTTTGGTTTTGTGTTTGGTTGTTGATTTTTGATTTGAGATGAAAAGTTTGGTTGTTTTGAGTAGAATTGAAAATGGAAATCCCGCCAAAAATCAAGAAATCTTGAAGATGAAGATGAACTCTCAAATGAGTTTTTTTTTTTTTTTCTCTCCCTACGAAAAAATCCCTCCTTAAATAGCTTAATGTTTCCGAAATTATGCTCCCCTCTCAATCTCTTTTAATTATTCATCCCTTCTTCAATCATTGAATTTTTTACTTAATCAAAATATGGACAAAAAAAAATCCAACCTATACCTGATTTTGCCACTTTCTATTTTTGTCTTTCTCTATTATAATATAAACTAACCTAATACTAACCTATCCTTTTTTTTATAAATATATATATATATATATATATATATATACACACACACACACACATACACATATATAT
>CAOJBI010541205.1:0-10004 GCA_948277035.1 Euphorbia corollata
TTTGATCGACCTAAGAGTCGAATCACTTTGACCGACCCAAAAGTTGAGTCATTCCAAAACCAACCATGAATTACAGTTGACCAGAATAGTCAAATAGGTTGCCCAACTAATAACTTGGTTTATTATGCCTAAAAGATTATAAGAACGATTCCATTAATGCGTCGAACTTATGGTCCACAAGCTTTAAGACACCTTTCTAAAGAATTTAAAACAATTAAAGTTTCCTGTCATCCTCTAGTATCTTACATACATTCATGCATTCATTCATCTATGTATTAGCATTCTTATGTAAGAAAAAAAAAGGAAACAAAACCCGAATTGCATTTACTAACACTTGATCGATTGTATTTTCAGGTTGGAAACGTGTCAATTCTCATCTAAAATGCACTTCAGGCCTAGAATGAAGTTGACATCCTCCAATCATAGAATCTCTCGAGCAATTCTTCTCTGAGTGTAGAAACAACATGTTTGAAAGGTGGGAGTTTGATGAAAATTTCTGTAACTTTATCAGCATGCCAGAATTTCAAGAATATCTGAGGAACGTGGTTGCTTCAGGATCTCAAAGGATGGCAGAACAAGAAGCTGAGCTGAAGATCTGAAGGCCAAACTAGCAAACTTGGAAAATATGGTTCCAAAGGTTGAAATGTCTACGATATCATCGATGTAGTAGTGTTTAGACCTGAATAGATACAAGATGAGTGAGTCCAAAGCTCTTCCTTCAAATTTCATCATGCCTTACATCACTCCGTATAATGGTACTAGATCTCCCCATGCTCAGATTGAAGCCTATCTTAGAATTTTGATAGGGATGGCTATAGCCGAATTTCATATTTTTAATCTCTTCCCTACTAATCTTCATGGCCCCGCAACTAATTGGTATATGAGCCTACCGTCAGAAGTAAAATCAAATTGGGAGAAACTAGGTTCTGCTTTTATCGAAAATTATGCTTTCATCCTTAAATTAAAGACAACACTCCAAGATGTTGAAAGAGTGCGCCAACACTCTGATGAAACCTTTGAAGCCTTTTATCTTAGATGGATGGCTATCAGAACACTAGTTACCGGTGCATTGGATCAGGAAGCTCTGGTCGTCAAACTCGTGGAGGGATCTACTCAAAAGTATAGAAATGAGATGAAGATGAAACACTTCGAGAACTTCAATGAAGTGATTATATATGCCAAAAAGATTGAGAAATACGAGGAAGAAGACAAATTAAAAAGAGAAGAATATCAGGCATACAACAAGATAATGACTTTTGAAAAAGGAAGTATGTCCCGGCAGAACAATTTTGGCTATGCCAAACAAAGTCCTCAAACTACTGGCAAGATGTTAGCAGCTGCTCAGGTACAGAATCGTCAGTCTATCTCTCCATGGGTGGAATATTTGTCTCAGATCTTTACTAAGCTGAGAAAAGCAAATGTTTTACAAAGCATCAAACCATTTACTCCTCTCGCAGCGGCTGATCAGGATAATTTCTATGCTTATCATGTCATGAAGGGGCATCGGACCAATGAATGTACCCGTCTGTTGAAATACTTACAACAGATTTTTGCTGACGGAAAGGTAGAGGAGCCAGAGAAAAAGCCCAGTACTCAAACAAACCCGCTCCCCAATTTTCCAGCTTCTATAAATGTCATTAATATCAGGATTGGAGAAGATAACAACCAACAGGATATTTCTGAAAATTTTCACCACAATATGGGATGGGGTGAGAATCCTATTTTTGAAAACCTAGACATCATGTATCAGGTAGACAAATACGTTTAGGAAATCACACGTGAAGGAAAAGTCTAATACCGAGTACCAGGCGGTATGATCTATTGGGGAAACACTAACCCATATGAACATGAAGAAAGGTTCACTCACTTTATGCAAACCAAGGGAATACTTGTCATGGGATTTGCTTCCCAATTCCCAAGGTTTCTGGCAGGTCTTGCGGTCGAATGGTTTAAGTTGCTTCCTTTGGAGAGAAATTGGAACTGGATCTACCTTTCGAGAGCATTCATGCATCACTTCATGGTTACATATCCCAATTCCACCGAGATTCATTAGTGGAAAGAACCTGAGGTAGATACTCAGAACAAAGGATGGGAAATGCCACCTTCCCCTTCAGTACAACCCGTTATTCCTTCTTCTTCCATGGATCTAGAATATGAAGGAAGTTCTCAATTTGAGGTAGGGAGTTCCTCTAATCAAAGTAACTTACCTTTGAACATCCCAGGGGGATAATATGAAGAACTTTATGATCCGGAATGTGCTTGGAATGACCCTAACTACTAGAACGGATATTACGGTATGGAAAACTTGCACGAAGAGCCTATCGACTTGTTTCAGGAAGTTTGAAAGGAAATAGACGATTATGGTAAGACTATCAATGAGGCCTTTCAAGATCTCAAAAGGATGAGAGTCGCATTTAACGAGATGTATCGATAGATCAATGATGATCAAGGATTGGTTCCTCAAGATCCGGCAACCAATCTAGAAGAAAACCCGGTTGCTGATCCAGAAGAGAATTTGGAAGAAGATCCGGAAGAAGATCCTGAAGAGGACCCTGTAGAAGACTCAAAGGAAGAGGATCTTAAAGAGGATCCAGTTGGGAGGAAATAATGATGATGCCATCGTTCCTAACCTAGATCAACATATGGAGCCAAATCAAGGGAACGCAGATGGAAACAAGGACGATTTCAATTTTGGCCCATTGGGAATATAGTCTCTGATCTATGAAGTTCCTAACCCGCTTTGGGATGACAACGATGAAGTCAACTAGCCTAAAAATGTAGAACAAGTTGATATTCAGGACGATATAGCATAATAGGCTGTAGATTTTGAAGATGAAATCGAGTTCGAAGAATTCATGAATGGTAATCCAGATGGCGAAGTTGAAAACCCTGGAGCACCATCTGACTCTGAAGAAGAATTTGATGTTCCCCTAATCAACTGGCCTGGAGAATTCGAGCATGATAATGAGCACATATATCATGGCCAGTTGATAACTCATATAGTGAGAGTTACGTTTCGTATCAAAAGACCGATTTAGATGATTTCGGGTCGGCCGGAAGCCAAGACTCCGAGGAACTCATAGATTTTGATGAAAGTGATCGGATTAATATGATTAGAGAGCATGGTCATGATACAAGCTTGGAATATATTGTGGAAAGAATCCAAACATAAAATAGGTGTGAGAGGGCGGGGGCTCGGCGAGGCGGCCACGGGGGTGCGTGCCTCGAGGATCTATGATTTGAAAAGGTGCCTGATCCTGAGATCGTGCGCACGGTCTTGTGACAATATTTGGTTCGCGGAGAACCGATTGCGAAATCATTTGCAAGTTCATGTTAAAAATATTCTGTGATAAATTTTCACTGAAAATGTCTCATGGGTTTTTATGCGAGGAGACATCATCACAGTTTTTAGTTTGAAATGAAAACAAAGTTTAAAACTTCATTTTATTTTTGAAAACTCAGAGTCGCCACCTGGATCAGCTCTCCTAGGAAATAATAGTATAAATATACATTTTTACAAAATAAAATACAGAGAGAGATTCTGGATACGGAAAAAATAGTTACTTTTTACCGCTGATTACAGAGAGAAGATATTGCATAACTTTATATCAAAACGAGAAAACTCTTTCCTAGGTTCAATTTTATTTTTACACAAAAATAAATTGATAAAGAAATATTTTAATAAATTCCCTGCACTGATGAACAAATGTTAGAAAATGACAGTTAATATATGTCAGCAGGTTAGTTGCAATAATTAAATGTTAGTTGCAGTATTTAAATGTTAGTAAGCTCTTTCCCAGTGTTTGGGAATTTCGGCTTTTATTACAATAAATTACAATAAAATAAACCACCACAAAACGTAGCGAATTCGCTAACAGATTATGGTGAATTGTACGGGTAAATAAATTACTGAAAAGTAAATAATAAATTAAAACCACCACAGAGCGTAGCGAGTCCGCTAACAAAATATGGTGAATAGTACTGAAAAGTAAATACTGGAAAGTAAATACTGTAAGTAAATTACTATAAGTAAATACTGTAAAGTAAATTACCGTAAGTAAATAAAAAGAAAATCCACCACGAGACGTGGTGAATCCGCCAACTGAATATGGTGATTGCAGCAGTAAGTAAATTACTGTAAGTAAATATTGAAAAGTAAATATTGAAAAGTAAATTACTGTAAGTAAATACTGAAAAGTAAATTATTGTAAAGTAAATAAAAAGAAAATCCACCACGAGACGTGGCGAATCCGCCAACTGAATGTGGTGATTGCAGTAGTAAGTAAATTACTTTAAGTAAATACTGAAAAGTAAATTACTGTAAGTAAATACTGAAAAGTAAATGAGTTAGGTTCATTATGCAGCAGTTTCCCACTTTGATAGGAAATTTTTCCACAGTAAATAATTTTTTTATGTCAGTCGGTAAATTAGTAAGTCAGTTAATGATCCGCCATTTATCATGAGGAATATAAAGAACAAGCAATAAAGAGCTGAATAAATTTCACCACGAAAATGAGATGAAAATCTCATAGTATGGTAAAAAGGTAATAAATGAATAAATAAATAAATATAAATATATATATATATATATATAAAGAAATGAAGATGAAGTATTAGAGATGAAATTTGAAAGAAAATGTTGAAAAGGTTGGAGTTACCCTCAGCTTACATTTTAGTCGATTCCGTGTAGTCCATGTTCGTTTGGGAGCTAGTTAGGAACTGATGAGAGTTAAAAAAAAACGTGAAAGTATTTTTTTTCCCGGAGAAAAGTGACAGCTTGTGAAAATCGAGATGAGAAAACGAACTTTAAAAGTCTTCTGGGGCTACAGCAAGTACTTTTGAAAAGTTGACGAAATCCTATTCGAAAGTAACCGAAAGCAGACCGAAAGCAGTTTGGTTTTCGAAAATCGAAAATCGAGTTTTGAAAATTTGAAATTGATTGACAATTAAGTTTAAAACTTGATTTGAAATCACAACGACATAAAAACGTTTTTTCCTCTGGGGATTACCTGCCCATTCCTTTTCGGAAAAGTGATTTTTCAAATTTTTGACATCGGATTTGAAACGAGTACGATTCAGTTCCTTTCTAAGTCTCGTAAAATCCTGAACTTGAATTAGATTCGAACTAGGTATAATTTTCCTCATCGGGTCTTTACAAACCATGCTAACAGTTTGCCCCTCATGTATATAAATTTTAAAGTTGAAAATTTTACATACACAAAACAACCGGGAAAAAGATGTATGTATGAATGAGTTAACATTTGTTTAAATTGATTTGTTTTAGAACAAACTATTTTGCCCCTTCAATTTAAAAAATGTTAATGCAATAAAAATATATTTTATGATAAAATATATTTTTCAATATGAACAATGCAATATTTTATGATTTTTGAAATATTTTTGTGCATGAGAATGCGATTTTTCGAAACATTTTTGTGCATGAGAATGCAATTTTGAAATATTTTTGTGCATGAGAATGCGATTGTGAAATATTTTTGCGCATGAGAATGTGATTTTGAAATATTTTTGCGCATGAGAATGCGATTTTGAATGTTAATTAATCACGGTTCGCTGATGTAGCCTAGGCCAGTAAGTGGTCGATCGACCACTTACTAAATCTGCTATAAATTTGCAGCAGCTCGGCAGAATACCGATAACCATCACACCCATCTCCTTTTTTTCTTTTTTCTCTCAACAAATCCGGCCATTACCTTGCTTGTTTGAGCTTTTCCCGACTCTAGCCATGATTTCATTTTTCATTTTTCCATTATTCCTGCTTTTGCTCTGATTTTGCGGGATTTCAATGTGGTACAAACTTGACAATATTTTCTACCCATTGCGACCCATTTCATCTGATCTACTTGACGTCGACCTTGACGGGGAAGTAACCACGATTCCCTTCATCAGCCCAAGAGTGCAATTTCAACTTCCTGGATATCGGAGTTACTATGGGCTTCCCGAGATGGCGGCAACACTTCCAGCGACTTTCTGATGAGACAAGCACCTTTCCCAGAACCTAGTAAGTACCTAAATCCTTTATACTCATGATTGTGATGTCAAAAAATGAGCTTATAATGGTTTAAAACCCAGATTTGAACAAATCTGAAATTTTTGGATTTTTTGAAATTTGATGAAATTTGGATGTAATTGCATGTTGAATTGGTGCCAAATGATGTTTTGGAATGCGGTATGTTGATGCATCTGTGATGAAATCCAAAATTGGATGAATTAATGTTTGGATTTTAGGGAAAAGTGATTGGTTTTGGGATAGAATGCAGAAAATGTATTTTGTCTTAGTAATTAGTCGGTCGACCATTTACTAGGTAGCATACAGTGTTCTGCATTTTGTTTAGTAAGTCGCCACTCGGCTATTAACTTAGGCAGAATGCAAAATTTTTTTTTCTTCATAATGTAAATGCATGATTTGTTTTAGAATGCTAAATACCACCCTGGAAGTATCAAACATGCACATGCTTGGTATAGAGCTCTTTCTGCAGAGGCTAAGGGATTTGTTGATACTACCTTTGTTGATACACTTTTGGAAAATGTAGAGTATAACTGCAACATTGGATATCCTCATTTAAGAGATTCCATAACTTCTCCTCTCCTGAGCCGATGGTCTGACACTACCCACACTTTCCACCTCAATTGTGGGGAGTTCACTATCACACCAGTCGATTTATGTGCCATTACCGGATTGCCTTTCCACGGGAATGTCATCCAATTCAAATGTGCCTTAGCAGTCCTTCCTTATGACTATGAATTAATTGAGAGGCTCATTGGTTATACCGAATCGACCTGCAGGCCTGACTGTCCGACAGGAGATTCGGGCTTTCTTAGCTATTGTGCTTACCCATTTGTTAGCACGGTCCGCTCGAACCAATGAGGAAATTATCCGACTACGCATCACGGGAATGACGAGAGCCACGCGAGCTGAATTGTCATATCTATCCGCCAATCAAAAATCCGAAAACCCTAAAAATCGAGTCCGATTTCACAAAACGGACCGGAAACTCTGAAAAATCAAAATCCGATCGAACCGGGCCCCGCCTAAACCCAAAATATCCCTTGAAAAGGGGGATAATTACCCATATAGGTAATTAGCCCGCGGGCAAATTACCCATATGGGTAGCCTCCCCATTTTCCCGAGAGGCTACCCCTAACCCTACATAGGTAATTAACCCCACGGCTATTTACCTATGTAGTATATAAAGGGGTGCACCCCCTTCCTTTTCAAAAAGTTTCGAATCCCGGTTTTCCCCATAGCAAAACTCGTCAGTTTTCGCTCCAAAACGCGTCTAAACCCTGCCAGATTCAAAAATACTCAACCAAATCCCTTCAGGAATCAATTCAAGTCAAGTTTCCCGCAGAAACTCTCAACTTAAACTCAATAAAACTCGCTCAAATTCAGTTTTACTCGTGATTATAGCCATAACTCAAGTCAAAAAGCTCTCAAAATACCGCAAACACCTTCGAATCCACTTCCGATTCAACTTTCCTCAAAGTTTTTAGTCAAACCTACGGCAATTCTATCCCGCGCCGGCTCTCACGTCATCCTGGAATCGTGAAAAGGTAACTGCGGGTATTGGCTCTACGCCTTTAAACTTTCTTTAAGTTATTTCGTTCGTTTTCATCAAATGCTTGAGGTAAAGAGCCACTGGCGCGCGCTGCTTTACCATTTATTTTCAATAAATTTCATTAATACGTGAAAATGAGCTTGCAGGTGAAGACCGGACACCCTAAAATAAAGGAAACCCTGTCCGGATTACTATGAGAAAACTCAAGTAGCGCCGTTGCTCTGCCGAAATTTCGGCTAAATTTTATCGCTTTACTAAGCCGTCGTAATGTCAAAATTATCCTAAAAGTCATAATTCTCAATTTTTGAATAAAGTTAGTAACCATTATATCCGTACTCAGAATCTCATTCTTCAGGTATAAAAATCCTACCACGGATCAGTATACCACAATTCCCGGTGGAGCTGAACCGGGTGGCGACCCTTTTTCAGTAAAATAGGGTATTAACTTTATTTTGCTACATATTATTTTCTTAAAAGAAAATCGAATTGAAAACGGTTTTCTCTTTAATAGAAATCATCCCCCAGAGATCGTAAGACTCTTATTTACAAAACCCGGGCGAGTTCGCGCCTTGCGCAGCTTTGACCCAACCATGAAAGGACCGACCCGGAACTCCCGCCGCTCACAGTGGCGACTTCACTGGGGAATGATTTTTATTTAAAACCATGTTTTAATAAAAATCTATTTTGATATAATGATGAACTTTTATTCAAAAACTGAGAATTATGACATTTATGATGGAATTGCCATTACGCAAATTCTAGGATTGCATCTGCACGAGCATAATCTCTTTATTGCCCACAGGTGTCCATCGGTGAAGTATTTGCTCAAGTCCTTTGTAGGACCTAGGGGTACGAATCTGATCACACCCCTTGCGTAACGTACAAGGAACTTTGATTCGCTTAGGGTCAAAGTCTCCGAGTATATTATAGGTGGAGGAAGTTACTTTGGTTCGTTTTAGGGCCATCGGACTTCGGTACACAAAGGCGCATTGTATCGTTTCCTACCGTTTGACCAAAAAGTCAAACTTTTCAAATTTCGACCCCAAGGTCTCCGTGACTGTAAAAGTCACTATTCCAGTTGTAAAAGTCAACTATTTGACCAAAAAGTCAAACTTTCCAAATTTCGACCCTCGGGTCTCGGTGACTGCAAAAGTCACACTCTTGACTAATAAAGTCATATTCTCTACTGTAAAAGTCACACTCTTCCGACTAATAAAGTCAAATTTCCGACTAATAAAGTCAAATTTCTGACTAATAAAGTCAAATTTCCGACTAATAAAGTCAAATTCTCGACTGTAAAGTCACATTTCCGACTAATATAGTCAACACATCTTGACTATAGAAAGTCATCTTTGGACCAATGAGTCATCTCTGACCGACTTAAGAGTTGAGTCACCTCAAAACCGACCCCGAGTCGTAATCAACTAATATAGTCAACACATCTTGACTATAGAAAGTCATCTTTGGAATAATGAGTCATCTCTGACCGACTTAAGAGTTGAGTCACCTCAAAACCGACCCCGAGTCGTAATCGACTAATATAGTCAACAAATCTTGACTATAGAAAGTCATCTTTGGACCAATGAGTCATCTTTGACCGACTTAAGAGTTGAGTCACTTCAAAACCGTCCCCGAGTCGTAATTGACTAATATAGTCAACACACTTTGACTATAGAAAGTCACCTTTGGACCTATGAGTCGAGACTTATAAAGTCATATCTTCTGAAAGACTTAGGTATTCATGGAATGACCTGTATGTCTTGAGTTTATCTTTCCAATCAAAACATGTCCCTTAAGGCTAATACTCCACGAGTATTCAAACCGAGTCTACCTTTCAAAAGTATTCCCCGAGTACTTGAAATTAATATTCAAATTCCCGAGTCTTGCATATCTACATACATACATACATACATACATACATTCATTCATATATATTCGTACATAAGTCATATAATTAGTGTCCAAAGGGGCAAGCACCCTGAGAACACCAACTAACGCTTGATTGATTGTGCTTTCAGGTTGGAAGCGAACTAAGTCACGTTTAAAGCGTATTACAGGTGTCACAAAGGACAAGTACCCACCAGTTTTGGACTCACTCAGAGATCTCTTTTCTGAGCTAGAAGATGACATGACGGGAGGAAATTTTGATGAAAGTTTCCGGAACTTTATCAATACACCAGAATTCCAGGAATATCTGAGGGGCATTGTTGCCTCAGGGACACAAAGGGCACCAAGTCAAGAAGCTAAACTGAATGAGCTAAGAACTAAACTCTCCGACCTGGAAGCTAAGGTTCCCAAATCAGACAAAGCATCGAGCTCATCAGTCCAACAATGTTTAGATCTTGATAGATACAGACTAAACGAGTTAGAGGCTCTCCCACCGAATTTCATCATGCCGTATATTGCTCCTTACAATGGGACAGGGTC
>CAOJBI010541429.1:0-14356 GCA_948277035.1 Euphorbia corollata
GGTCATTTTCAAAACGGGTCTTGTGTTGACTATTATGGATCTCAAACGTGGCAAGGGGTAATTTGGGACACTTAAAATCTAATACAAGACCCATTTTGAAAAGGACCCAAACCACAAGTCCCTTTTTTGAAGTTTACGGTCGCGATCCCATGCTACGGTCGCGATCCCGCTCTGATACCACTTGTCACGGGTTGAGAGTCTGGCGCAGCATTACGCCCGTGCGGCGCCCCGAGGTTCTCCCGCATGACCCCGAGACCAGCCTTTTCCCTCGCAGACATGCACTGGTTTCGCCCTGCCACGGGCTCATCAGGATAGTGGCAACAACTATCGACCAGTTGTGCCATGTATTCTCGCATAAGCCCTCTTCATAGTTAAGTCCAAGACTAGCGACAAGCTCCCCAAATCCAATTGGGTCGGCATGCCTGAACTCGACCAGACATATGCGCATACAAGCAGAACACCCTTAGCGCTGATGCCACCATCCCTATATTTACCAATGGCAGGATTCTTCGTGAGTGCATGTCCTCTTCTTGGCACGGTCACGCAGCAACGGTGCATGAAGTGTGCATGCAAAATCCCGGTGCGTGACACTTTGTACTAGACTACAAAATTTAGAATACTTCAGGAAATTGTAAAATAAATTAACTAATATATTTATCGCTTTGACTATTGGAATATAATAAAAAAATGTATATCACATTTTATTATTTATGAATTGTATATTTAAAATTTCCTGCAAAATGTATCGCTTTAGACATTAAAATAATTTCATCTCAATCCTACCAAGATGGTAAGGACTAATTCTAATCATTTATTGGATCAAAATCTGAGAAGCGCATGTAGCAATTTTAAATTTTGAGATCAACCATTATGTTTTACAAAGCATCCTCAAATTTACGATTGATTGATGATAAATATGGATGTGAACATAGTTTAAAGGTTTCATCCACAGTTAAGAATCATCTATGATCATCTCGTGATGAAAACTAAAAAAGATCGTCCAATCAGTAAATAATCAAAGAATCGGTTAGTGTATGGATACATTCAAACATTTGATTAATTTCTTGGACAAACTTTAAAAAAATGCACGTGGTTCCACTCATTTTCAAAATCGGATTTAAGAAATATATTTTGCAAAAAGAGTCTATGGCTTCAAAAAAAATTGCAAATATAAAATTATCAATATTAAATTATGTCGCGAAAATGAGTAATCTTATTTATTTTTATCTGAATTTTTGTGAGATACACATCAGTAATAAATTTTGAATTTTTTTTAAATAATGTAAATACTTTTTAAAATAAATTATGATAACAGACTTTAAACAATCATAAAAATATTAAAAAAAATTCAAAAATTATTCAAATCTTGACGTATAACTTTTAAAATAACATGATTTCATTATTAGAATATTAAATTATTTAAAATATTCAATATAACATCATTATTCTAAAACAACAAACGTATGAACGTTTCTTGAAACTTTTCATTTTTAACTTATATTTTATAAACTTACCTTTAATTTTTTTATCTTATTTTTAATTTTTAAATTAAAAAAATATGTATAACTTATAAATTAATTTTTTTAAAAAAAATAGAGTAAAAAGGTTGAGATAAAAATCATGAACATTAGACAGTCAAGTGGCTCCATGTTCGTTGAACATAAAATTATACAGAAAAACGCCATTTTTGGGGAAAATTAAGGGTTGAATTTGAATCAACGCTCACCACCTGTCTTTGTACTCCGACGGCCTTCACTCCAATTCCTTCTCTCTTCTTTTTGTTTGTTTGGAAATGGATACATCTCAAATTCTTCTTCTAGGGTTACCAATGTTTCTATTTTTCTCCGACGTTTTCAGTCTTTTCACTTTACCTCCTCCAAAACCCTCTCACGATCATCATAGCGGCGTCAATCATCTTCAATCCACTCCGAATCACCCTCACCATCATCAACCAGTACAACCTCTTCAGTTTCCAGTTCAGCTTCCACTTAATTCTCCTTCTCTCTTTCTTCATACTTCGCCAATCGTGTGTTATCTTGTTTCAAGGAATGGTTATGCCTAATGCCCTTTTAAATTTGCAGATATCTTCCAGCATTATTGGAGAAGTAGGCGAGATTGGCTTTGGCAACACTGTCAAAATTGACTTTTGTGCTTCTTGTTCTTATCGGTATGAATTGATATCAGTTCTAATTTGGGGTAACTGTTCGTAATTTGCTGAATTAGGTTTAAATTTAATTACTGGCGTGTATTTTTGTAGCTGATCCTTTTCTTGTGTTTGGATTCACTCTCTAGCATTCCTCCTTCAGTTGAAATTTTGTAGATTATAGCTTGAGTATTTAGAATCTTTAAAATGGTTTTTTGTACTCGGATCCTTGCTATTCTTGTTGCAATTTTGTTTCTTGTTACAGAGGAACAGCTGTGACTATGAAAAATATGCTGGAAGACCAATTTCCTGGTATTAATGTGGTCTTGGCAAACTATCCTCCCTCCCTTCCAAAGAGGCTATTGAGCAAGGTCGTTCCAGTTGTTCAGTTTGGAATCATTGGAGTAATAATGGCAGGTGAACATATCTTTCCACGGTTAGGATTTGCCGTTCCACCTCCATGGTTCTATTCCTTACGCGCAAACAAATTCGGAAGCATTGCAAGCACTTGGCTTTTTGGAAACTTCATCCAATCCTTTCTTCAAAGTTCAGGTGCTTTTGAAGTTTATTGCAATGGTGAATTGGTAAGGATCCTATCTTCGTCTAATACCTCATCTTGCCTTGTAATGCTGATTTTCATAAAATAGGCAACGTTAGTTGATTTGATTGTTGAATGATGTATAGCATTGTATATATACACATTATTGAAATTTCTTCTTAATGTTCTTTTTCTTTGTATGTTGTAGGTTTTCTCCAAGCTTACAGAGAATAGGTTCCCTGGTGAAATCGAGTTGAGGGATCTTGTTCGCAAAAGACTTGCTAATGCAAGATTGTGATGGATGATTCTAGTCCTAACTCAAATTCGAATTTTAATACCGATCTCTCCTATTGCAGTAAGCAGATATTATATCAATAGAGATAAACAACATTTTCATATTTGCAACTTCTGTTTTCATTCATTCTGGAGGCAGTATTAGACTATGATGGGCATTTTGGTTCTCTTTTAGTCTATTGTTTGTTTATCGCTACCTTCTTTGCTCCTTTGTCGGTTTTTAGGTTGTACGCAACCTTCCACTGTTGATCTTTACTACGTTCATATACATGTTCACAACTTGTTTGCTCCTTTGACTTCTTTATTTTTCTTTGAACTGGCATGGATGTTTTTGAAGTTGCTTCATAATTGTTAAAATTTTGCGCTTTCTCATGCCCTTATGACTTGAAATAACTTAAAACATTTGCCACTAACATCTGTTCAAGTTTTAGCTTATAATTTCTGGACAATTTTCGGCTAGGCAACTCGTTGTCAGATTGGTGAAAGTATCTGTTGGTTTTTTTTTCCTGGTGGATTCTACTTTGCACAGGGAACATCTAGACCTTAGATAATATGTTAGCTTTTCCATCTGTTAACTTGGAAAATTATTCTACTGATTTTAACAGCACATGAAGACCTCTTTACCCCATGACCCATTCCAAATGGTAGAATTTGCTCCCTGATTTATCGACGCCTCGTGTTTTCAGTTTGACAAAATCTCACCCTTATTTAGGATATAAAATGCTACCACCTAAGAATGACAAATCTGTGCTTGTAGAAGCGATTGCATTGACAGCCACAAAGCTATCCAAGGAAACATAAACACTAGCAAGGCTGAACTTAAAACTTTCATTGATCTCTGCAGCAATACCAGCAAAAACAGCATGGCAGTAA
This sequence comes from Euphorbia corollata, assembly GCA_948277035.1. NCBI lineage: Eukaryota > Viridiplantae > Streptophyta > Magnoliopsida > Malpighiales > Euphorbiaceae > Euphorbia > Euphorbia corollata. Next base: position 3,849 of record CAOJBI010541429.1, read on the forward strand.
TTGGTTGAAGTGCCAACGATATTTTGGGATTAAAAAGGAGCAGCAGAAACTGAAGTATGTTTTATAATGATTGTGTAAAACATGAAGGACCTAAATTGTATAAAAAGGTTTCCAGTTTCACTTACAAAAGATAATTTGGACAAACCATTTAAGTTTAATGGTATTATTGATCTTTATGAATCTTTATTCTTCCATCTCACGAGAAAAAAAAACCGTTTATCCTATCATTAATTGGACAATGAAGGACCAAAATTGTAATCAAACGCATTCAACCTCTAAGATTTTGGCAATCTAAAGGGACTACGTAAATTCTTTGGTAAAAACTCCATGCAATTGAGAAGATGGGAAAGATCATCCTATTCATTATCTGTTCCGTGATTTCAATTTTTGATACATAGCTAGAGTACTAGCTTCAAAACTATTCAAACAACAAATGAAATTGGCTGTTAACTGGCTGCAGCAGGAAATAAAGAACCAAAACTCCCACGCCACTTCTTTTCAGGCACAAAGCCACAAGCATGTATGTAACTCTTGAGTCGGTATTCGAATCCATGTTGCTTCAAGTGCCTAAATACACTCTAGTATGAGCGATCAACTGAGTTGTTTATGTGCGAATGTATTGAAGTTCATATTTGCCACCATTTCCGATTCTCCATTACTTTAACAAGCTCATCTGCTAATGACGCGAAGTTTTCAGCTCCGCTTTGCAGCTCTGCAGTGCGCCTGCTGATTCTCTAATAACAGATAAACAAGTCAATTAATTATGGATATCAAAAGTCATTATGATTGTTTCGACATAGCTTTGGGAATTATGGGGAAAACTACAGATTATTGATTTGATGTAGTTTGTCACAAAAGATTAATCAAAGCAATATACACTACAAGTTTTGAATAAATTACATAAAAATCATACCTCCAATTTGTCCTGCCTTTCTACGAGCTTGTTTCTTGCATGTGCAGCAACTGATGAGGCATCCTGAGAGAAATTCCATGTTATATAAGCCGATCAATTCAAACAGATCGTACCATGTAAGGAAAAAGAGTTCTGTATCGATGCCATTACCCCTGCTTTTCTATATTGAGCTCTAATTTCTTCAGGAGTCCTAGTTCGTGGTTTAATATCGTCAGCCTTGCCCAATAACTGTTCCCTTTCGCTGCTCTTCCCTGCAGGAAGAATATGATGTTAACAACTAATCAGTGAGTTCAATATTTCATCAAATGCGGAATAGTCAACATAACCTTTCTTTATATGTTTCACTTCCTTTGGTGATGCACTTACAGGTATGGGAGGCTCGTCTATCTCGATATCATCTACACTTGACAAAAGCTTTCGCTGAGAGAACGACTACATAGGGTTAAGATGCTGATTAAGAATCTAAGATAATAGGCATGGGTCAAACCTATATTAAGCTCCACAACTTCTTGATGGTCTGTGGCAGTAGGAGACATAGCCTTCAAGAAAATGCTCTCTAAGTGACTTAAGTCAGATTGAGCTGTCAGAGTATCGCCCATGGTCTGCTCTGTTTTTCCTGTTTTAAAACCTTTTGTAATACCAGCTAGGATCCCTAGTTTAGTGCCCTGGAGCTATTTATATTAGCTAGAAATGATGAACCATACTGACGTAAAGATGAAAAGGAAAGCTTATTGACATTTCACATGAACCTGCTTTTTCTTCTGATTTGAGGAGAAACTTATGGCAGCTTCTGCAGCAGCAGCAAGGACCTTATCATGAAGACTTGGGAAAGACTCCGGAATCCTAAGAAATGAATTTTAGCTTTCTAAAATTATCATAAATTTATAAGTATTTCTGCCAGAGCTATGGCTAATTAAACAATAAGCTACCTGCAACATTCTTCGCCTGCTAGTAGTGAAATGAAGGCCAATTCAGACCCATTTGCCTACAGTATGCTAAACAATTAGAGAACCAAATAATGATCATCATGGTTCAAATATCAGAAGTATATATACCAGTGAGATCTGCCCATTGTCAGAACTCATCATTTTCTCCATATTTCCTCTGAAGTTCCATCTAAGAATTGACAATATAGAGCTTTCTTTCAACAGCTCAAAATCTGGAAATGATCTGCCCAAATACAACCAAGATGCAAATATCATTTTGGTATATACTTCCAAAATACTGAAATACATGATGCAAATGATATACAGTCCTTAATAGTCAATATATTATAATAGTATATATATACTTGCTCAGTAAGCAATTCACCTGATTTGAATTACTCCAGTCCTAAACAGTAAGACCAGTCCACAAACTTTGTCATCTTTCTTCAAAGTTGAAACCCAGCAGCAAGGGTTCACATGTTTCACTTTAGAAATGGATTTTTTGTTTCCCTAAGAATAATGTATTAATTAGCTATCAGAGAGAGTATGATACTGCCAAGAATTTCAAAACTAGAAACAAGGGTAATAGATTATAGACCTACCTGAATCACATGTTTGGTAGAGTACAGACGCAAGGAATCCTCACAACAAAGTAAAAGTAGTGGATCCAATAATCTTTCCTTGGTGAATGCAATATCTGATGAGGAATTCTGTTCGCTGCTATTTGAGCTAATTCCTGTTAAAATAACTTTATCCATACGCTGACTCTCATTAATTGCTGCATCGTGACTCGAATCCTCTAGATGCTTTTGATTGGTTGAGCGAGGGTCTGAGGTACCATCCTCTGTTATTTTTAAATTGTATGAGCAAAATAGAGGGGGAAATCAAGTTTACAATAGAAAATCATACTGTACTTGCCTATGACATACATGGAAATTGCAATTGATTTCTTCTTTGGGTGCCATGGATGAGAACTAATTGTGCCACCAGTACTTCCATCAAGAATGTTCAAATATCCATCCTTCGTTAAGATAAACAGTTGTTCCTCCATGTTGTTAACTATAATACCAGTTTCTGAATGCTTAGGGCTTTTTACAAGGTTACCAAAACTGTCACATTTTTTCCAAGTAAGTGAAACAACTGGAGAGGAGGAGCTAGACAAAGAGTCCCTGAAGAACAGAACCGCTAAAGAAATCAGGTCAAGGACTGCCACCTGAGACATTAGCATCAATATTAAAATCAGAAGTTGGTGATATAACATAGCCAAAAAGCATTAAAATACAAATAACACTCACCCGTCCACAATCAAAACCCACAGCAAGTTTGGTCCCACAATTTGCAAATCTTAGAACATGAATCGGGGATATGAGAAGAGAAAAAAGGGCCCTAAATTGAGGTCCTTTCCTCTGAGGAAAACTGTGAACTACAAGAGAAATTGTTTCTTAATTGAGAAACTGGAGATTTGAATGACAGAAGACAAGAAGAGTGTATCATAACAATATAGCTGCTGAAACTGCAACTTTTTTTCTGATTCGGAACATGCAACTGAAGAACACTACCATAAAGCTTTTCTAAAGTGCATGCATTATTTTTCCTGTACCTTAAATGCAGAAACTTAACCAAAATGCAATCTTACTTGTCTAATATTCATATCGACAGTGTTAATCGCAAACGTTCTAGAGTTAACCATCATTTGAAAGACTACCATTATACTTTGTTCATTTGAATAACAAGTGTCATGTTCAGGCTTATTTAATGTGTAAACACATAGTATGTCATTGATGTAACATGCTGTTGGAAGAGTTGATGCTGTAAAGTCAACCTTTCAGATTCTCACTAATATAACCATTTTCTCCAATAGAAACTATTGTACTGAAGCGAAACCTTGCATGAGCTTCACAATGGGTCGCAAGTAATTTCTACGTTCTAAAGCCTAGCCAACAATTTATGTGCCAAAAACCATGCTCGATTCAATCTTGTTGTCCACAACTGAACACATAGATTTACCTTCATGTTTAGTCTCTGTCACAAAGTGAACACTTGAGTCATCTGAGCTCAGATTGAGGTTATAAATGCAAACCTACATGTTAATAATATAGGTTTACATTAATATTCTTTCCATGTGAACATAACTAAAGCTTCTTTAGCAATTGCATGCGAATTTAACTAAAGAAGAGCACATGGTAGACATATTTCTCACCTGCCCACACTCATTACCAATGGCCAGATTTAAGGTGTCAGAACAGAAGTCAATAGCTGATACCGGACCACTAGGACCTGCTAGGTCTACACCTTCCACCTGCCAACAGCATGGTTCACTAAAAAAGTTAGCATCGCAAATTATGAAAAAATGAAAATAGTTGTCTTACCTTTCCTTCCAGAACACAAATAAGTGATAAGACTCCATATAAGGTATTCCATAACCGTACAGATCCATCTTGGTAACCTGCTATGTACACTCGTTCAACACCAATATGTTCTGCAGACAACAAATGAGCAGGCACACCCCCAGTCAAGGGCCACTGCTTACTACTAGCCTGGGAAAAGGGAACACTATCAATAGAAAATTAATTGATTAAAATTGAGGGATGCAACTTAGGAGTTAGATTACCTCAGACAGGACTCGTGATAAGTTTCCACCCGTGGACGATGAAGCAAATTTTGCAAAGGTCATGGGTGGATCAGCCATAGGTACCACCGCAGAAAATTTGATAGCAGATATAGATGTCTCTCTCTCTTTCTGAGATAGAATAGCAGACAATCTAGCATCATCATAAAGATGCAATTGTCCAGGATTTGTTAACACAGAAAGAGCAACTTTTTGGATACCCGCTGTTGACCCAGCGCTTGGTAACAGAATCATGTCCGCAAAAGAACCATTAAGTGTGAGGTCAGTACGACCAGTACATCTTAATACCTCTGGTTTAGATGACCATTCTAGGGTCAAAATCTGTTAGAAAGAGATCACAGTCAGAATTCAGTCACTGTATTGATCAAAAGTTTCAAACAAAAGCTAACATAACTAGAATACATTCAACAAAGTAAGCATCATTTTCCTTATTTAACCCTTTCAACAATCCACTCTGTTTTATAAATGATATACAATTATAAACTTGATAGTTGATACAAAGGTAGCACCTATACGATTTAGCAATGGCACTTAAATTTAACTAAAGCTTCTTACGATCCAGCAACATCCTCTAAATTAGGGCATCTTCCTAATATGCAATGTTTTTACTTTGAGACATGTTCGAGATAACCTTGAATCTTTTGAAAACTAATAAATAAGGTTCTTAATATTCTCTTTCTGAAAAAGGACTGCAGTAGTTCTAACCACTAGGATCTAAGAAACCCTACTTCATGGCTCTAGCCTCTAGCTCAAATGATAACTTGCTTTAGCAGTAAAAATGGATATAAAAGACTTCAAATTAACGAATGATGCCATATACAATGATATCCAGGTTGCATTTGTTAATACTGCGAATTTTTTTTCTTTTTTTGGCGTAGACTGAAATGTTTGCTATGGTATGCATTTCAAACTAATATCACATTTGTTATCTTAACAGAAATAATAAGTGCAAGGACATAGGAAGACACAATAGAGGAAAAAGAGGAAGAGTGAATTAATCTAGGATCGCATGACATACCGTCAAAACTTCTGCAGATCCTATTTCATCGCCACCATAGATATACAATTGTCCATCACAATCATTATTAGACTTGTGGCTCGCAGACCAGTGCAAGACAATTACAGGCAGCCTCCTAGCAGAAGAAGATAACTGTAACTTAACGACATTGTTGCTATTGGATTCATTTTGTTGAACTCTAATTGAGGAAAGACTTGATGTTTTCCAAAACATGATATCACCATCTACATATCCAACTGCAAGGATGGACCCAGTGGACGATGCCCAACAAAGAGCACTTATCTCTTTATCCTGTAGTTGATTGTAAGATATGTTGTTTCGAAGATTAGAATCCACTCCATTTTGAGAATCAACATTGCCATCCTTCAATTCGAGATCCTTTCTACCTCCAACAAAAAGAACCTGAGCTTCAAAAACATCCCATAGAATTATCACTCCATTTTGATATGCAATCAACACTCTGCAAAAGAATCATATTTGTGAATTTCAAGAAACAAGTAAACGAACTGCATTCTTAACAAGTGGATACTTCAATTGAACAACCTGAAGTAAGCGCTACATGCAGGTGAATTGGGCAAGGAACAAGGACATTTAGCACTTTTATGCACAAGATCATATACACACTGTTTGTTGTACAGGGCTATCAAAATAGAATACATGGGTACTTTACTGCGGGAACTACCACTAATATTTGAATTCATTACTTCTAATTATTAATCCTTTCCTTCATATTATTGGGAAGACCGAATATTTAAAAATCCATACCTTAGAAGTGGGAAAAAATTTAAATTTTCAATGTTCAACTCCAGGCATAACCTTTTTCATGAAAATCATACAAATGGGACAGGAATAATCAGAACAAGAATGGCATACAAAAATTCAGCATACAACAATTATGCTATCTTCATTGTTAAATTTGTTATGCAACTATTCCAGTAAAACTAAATTCCCAGGTATCAACAGCCGCGATTCACCAATGTTTCAGAATGAGAACTTGTCAATGCACACGAAGGAATATTAAATTGTCCATCAGTTCTAATTTTCACGCATCCAGACAGTAAACAAATCTTAACAGAAAACAAATGAAGAATCACCATATCATTATGCATAATATAGCAAGAGAATAATTTTCATGAGCCATGATGCACCATTAACAAAATGGAAGTTTCTAAAATTAATTGAAATAGATACCATGCCAAAATAATGTACACTTTTGAACCAAAAATGCTAAGATTTAATGAGCAACTGTTACTAACCTATTTCCAGAAACACAAGGTTGTGGCAGAATTCCAACAATAGGCTGATGATCGTGTGATAGCAATTCAGCTGCTTCTAAGAAACAGCAAAGACATTAGCCTCCAGTCATGAGAAAATATTGCTAATGTCATGTTCAAAAAGCTTAATCTACAGAAATTTCCATCTCTTCAACAAGGCTACAAAAGACAACAGGCGTTCAGGGCCAACTTCAGGGGGCTCCTAATGTATTTAGCCCTTCAACAATTAACATGTCAAAATAAAGTTTAAAAAAAATATATTTTCTCACTTCGTTTGGAACTTAAGATGAGAAAATTTGTAGAAAATGCATCTGTATATGTAATATAAGAATCTAGCCTTGATTGATCTTGAAGGATGCAGACATGATGATTCAGCAACACCATGCACTGGGTGAAAAATCAGTTCGTAGATACAAGTATTATTTGCACATGTATCCAACTGTTTTAATACCAAATTAAGATAGTCTATTCCTCAACAATCAGTTATTGAACCAAAAACGAGAGGAATCTGACAAGCAATATATGATAAGGAAAAGGGACGTCTCGGAAATTTTTGGGGCCCTGAGCAAAGATGAAATTTAGGCCCTTATAGAATACGTTAAAAAACTTGTCATCAACAAATTAGATATTTATCTAATAAACAATAAAATAATTCTTAAATTCTAATGTACACATATTTTTATGTTGCGATTTTACCGTTTGAAACTTTTGGTCATCGGAGCATTATTTTAAGTAAATTTTTATCTAAAATCTCATCATCTAATTTTTTTACTATTGATATTTTGAAACATTCAATTATACATTAGCTTTAAATTTTGTTCAATAAAATAGCTTCGACTAAATACAGTATTAGAATATAAGAAATATATATTGAAGCATGTAAACTAATATTTTTTGCTTTTCGAAATATAAACGCATCTCAAATTGTTATACTCAATATGTGATACTATCGTTTGCATTACTAATTGTAATTAATAAAGTGAAACTTAAAAATAGAATATCAAAATTGTTTACTTGTAAGAAAAAACTATATTTATCTAATTAGTCAGACAGTATTAGAATATAAGAAATATATATTGAAGCATGTAAACTAATATTTTTTGCTTTTTGAAATATAAACACATCTCAAATTGTTATACTCAATATGTGATACTATCGTTTGCATTACAAATTGTAATTAATAAAGTGAAACTTAAAAATAGAATATCAAAATTGTTTACTTGTAAGAAAAAACTATATTTATCTAATTAGTCAGACATCATATAGACTCAAACTAATATCAAATGTAAACAAAACTTACTTAAAAAGTTAATAATAAATCATTAACTGATGGTAAAATGATCAATACTAAAAGTTTTCGTTTACTTTGAGAGATTTACAATATAATAATTACTTTTTTAAAAAATATTTTGCCTCGTTGGGCTTACAATAAAAACAAATAAAAACCTCACCCCACCCTACCCGAATGTGGACTCGAAAAACATGTGACCTCTAGGATCGCAGCTTCAAATCTTAACCAACCAGGCCAAGACATCGAACCAGGGTTGTTGGAAACAAACACACAAGCCTCTAACGCTGGGACAAACTATCTTTGATGTTACTCTAGCTCATTTTTTAGTACATATTGTATAATTTCTATACTTATACTATAACCGAATGATAATTTGAGGCCTCCGAAAATTTGGGGTCTTGAGCGGTCGCTCAACTCGCTCCCCCTAACAGCCAGCCATGGTAAGGAAAACAAACAAAGGAGAGAGAGTAGGCAAGAAAAGACTTGAATTACATCTGTTTTAATACCAAATTGAAATAGTCTTTTCCTCAATGATCAGCTAGTGAACCCAATATGAGAAGAATCTGACTAGAGCAATATACAATAACCAAAGCATATAAAGGAGCAAAAGCAGGCAGGAAAATACTTGAAGACATAATTCATGCACCAACTGATATTTTGAACACATCATAAGATGAAGCTATGAATGAGATATAACAGGAAGCAAAACCTTTTTCAAAGACGTAACCCTCTAGGGCTGTAGCATAATGTGAATAAGCACAAAAAGATAAAAATAAATTCATAAACAGTCAAAAGAAATTACCATTTAGACGATTCGGAGATATGTTATATGGCAACTGTAAAAGCTTACTGTCTTCAACATCGAACTTCACTACATACATCAACCCATGTTCATCTCCTATGTACCTGTTGCATTGAAAATTCAAAGTAGCACTTATAAGTGATCATTTTCATTTCCAGTCAATTAGCAGCAAATTTATGTACACACGAGATACTTCATAGGAAGCCAACAATATACATGAGGTAGGAGCCACTGATTACAGAGAATGCAGTTATATTTGATTCCCACTGTAATGAACATGCTAAGCATCTTCTCTCTAGATCCCAGACCTATAGTAATATGCATATAGCAGGTCAAGAATCCAAAACCGAAAAAAGAAAATTGCAGGAATTATAATTTGAATAAAGGAAAAATATATAGGAGGAAGCAGAAACTGCATTAGTGATAAAGAATTAGTACCGTAATATTATTCTCATTAGAAATGCTGACTAAGAAACCCCGGTTTTGCAAAAACTGCCAGATCACAATAAACATGAGTTCAAAGTCCAGACTATCTAGCAAAAAGCAATTGTTATTCACCACGAGAGTACTAAGTGACGAAAATAACCTCTATGTACTTGTAAGGCGATTGATTAGGGGATACAAAAAATCCTTCAATCCCATCACCACCAATAACCTTAATTCTCCCATCCCTGCAATGAACATGAATGACAATCACATAGCTAAAAAGCGTATCCTACAAATTTGAAGAGCTAGTGACCACCACTAAACTCACAAAGTGGCAATGGCCAACAAGCGCTGAATGGGATCAAAAGCAAGAAGCGAAGCCGTGGAAGGAATGCCATAGTGCATAACAATTTGCAAGTCCAAATCCGACGATTCCAAATTGCCACGTTGCAGCTAAGTTCAAGCAGAGGGAGTCAAACAAAAAAAAACAAATCATTCTTCTGGAAGTTAGATTACGGACAAATGGTGAAGCACTCTAAGGAATTCAAAAAAAAAAAAAAGTAATCAGCGGGAATCCAAGAAATGAAAAAGAAAGGGTTGATTATTGTGTACCTGAGGATGGGGATGGTGGTTGACAGCCTTCTGAATCAGTCGCTTAGCGGCAATCATGGCGAAGAGATGGTGGATTTTAGATACTTAGCATAAGTGAAGACTGAAGAGTATGCTGGGAGAATACAATTGCTGGTTTCTTCTTTGTGGTGATTAAACCTATGCTATACTACTTCCGATGTTGATTTGGTCAATTAATCAGCTATTTGCGTTTTTAATTGTTTATTAATAAAATTATTGGATTTGTTTCGGACTCGGATAGTAAAGTGCATGCTCAGAAAGTGAAAGGTCCAAGGATCGACACCGCACCTCACCAAGTGGCCTTTCTACTTTTGCATATATATGGCAATATCTAATTACACTGTTTTACACATCTAAACTAATATTTATTATTGGTAAAATGCATAGTTTGCCTCCCGAACTTGAACACAAAAGTCAAGTGTCCCCCTAAATTTTAGGGTCAACCCCGTAACCCCCTCAACTTGGCAAAAGTATATCAACTAACCCCATTTTATTGAGCAACCCCGTAACCCCCTCAACTTGACAAAAGTATATCAACTAACCTCATTTTGTTGAGGTGGCACATTACGTGGCAAATCCTAACTTTTGAAGCGCGTTTG